>WNNJ02000896.1:0-98034 GCA_012934845.2 Pomphorhynchus laevis | reverse complement strand
ATTAAGGATTAGTTAATTATACTAAATATTTGAGGTTCAGTGACAAATAACGGCTTTGTAATATCATTTAGGCTTTGCTAAATAATACAAAATATAGAAATCTAAAAAAGAGGAACATTTTGATATTTCGCTAAATTCTGTTAGCATCTTTAGAAAATTACATGTAATTTCCTGAAGTTGCTAACGGAATTTTGCGAAATATCAAAATTTTCCTCTTTTCTTTGATCCAACTCCAATAATTCTTTATCAATAATGGATCATTATCAACTATTTAAAATATAGAAATCTTTTAAAATAGCGAAACCTTATGTTTACAATCATATAAACCCGACGCGAAAGAAAAACGAAAGCAGTAATAGATACAGTTTCGTCATACACTGACTCATCAGGGCCAGATCTATCCCACTGTTGGATACAGAGGAGAACTAGCTGACGGCAATAAACGAATAATGTGTATGCTGTACTAGATCACCTCTAGTATTATCATAAAGTGCTAAACCAGCATTACGGCTTTACCAAATAGGATCATTAGCAAAAGCACTGGCAAATGCCAGCGCAGGTGTCTTTAAATCGGATCACTTCTTCTAATATGAATATATCTCAAATGATATCATTCCTCGTGAATTTTTGTAATCATATAAGCCCGACGCGAAATAAAAACGAAAACAGTAATAGATACCGTTTCGACATCACAATGACTCATCGGTGCCAGATCCCTCCCACTGTTAAATGCAGAGAAGGACTATCAGACGGCAATAAACGATCCATGGGTATGAGGTACTAGAACAACTATAGTATACTCATAGAGTGCTAAACCAGCATTACGGCTTTACCAAATAGGATCATTAGCAAAGGCACTGGCAAATACCAGCGTAGGTATCTTTATATCGGCTCACTTCTTCTAATATGAATATATCTCAAATGATATCATTCCGCGTGAATTTTTGTAATTATATAAGCCCGACGTGAACGAAAAACGAAAACAGTAATAGATACTGTTTCGTCATCACAATGACTGATCAGTGCCAGATCCCTCCCACTGCAGGATGCAGAGGAGGACTAGCAGACGGCAATAAACGATTCATGGGTATGAGGTACTAGAACAACTATGGTATACCCATAGAACACGTCTAGTATACTCATAGAGTGCTAAACCAGCAATACGTCTTCACCAAATTGGATCATTAGCAAAATCACTGGCATTTAAGATTTACATAAATTATAAATCTTTTAAGCTGATAAGTTTAAAAAGTATTTGTAATGATATATCTACCAATTTCCATGTATCCGATTTTCATGCTATCATATCGTTTTTTCCTATTCGACTAATTATTTACAATAATTTCCTAATTTTTCTATTATTTGATGATTAACGTTCAACGAAATTTTAAAAGTAATTATTCTATTACTATATTTAGAGCGAGACACAAACGGATCAATCGTATTTCCATACAAGATCACGATTTCTTGGTTGCTAAATGCACGTCGAATTCTGTTCGAGAAAATAATGTGCATATGTGATTCAACATATGCCAAATCTAGACAAATTAAATCAACTTGGATTTCAGCATGTCGCTTGCTGCGTGAATTCAAACTGCTAAGAGAGATTCATCCTCAACTGTCATTGCAGGAAAATAATTCTGTAGAAGAAATGGTTTTCAAATATCTTCAACATCTACTAACTGTTGAATACAATCAGCATCGTGGATCGCATATCGAGAAAGAGTGCATATCTGGAAATTAGATGATGACTTTTATCCTCGCCTTATTGATAAAAGTATAATCAGCTATAATAACAATTTATAAGTATTCTAATCGATAAATACGGAAAAGCTAAACAAATTACCTTAACGTTTTGGTGATATAAGTCCAAATTGATATAATATAAAATATAAAATCCATATTTATATAAAATATAAAATCCATATCTTATCCCAATTGATAAGATAATAGATATAGTAGATTATATAATAGATTATATAGATTATAATAGATTATAATTAATTATATAATAGATTATACTCTTGATTTAAATCTAGAATTTAAACCTCAAATCTTTGATAATAACGACTAAATATTATTTCGTTTTCAGCCTTTATCTTGATTCATTTTTGAATTCGTTTTTTAACCATTTTGAAGTACAATAAAAAAATTTAATAAACCTATTAATTAGAACGTTGATCTACTTAATACTTGATGAAATCCTTCTAGTCGCACCATTTAGATCGATATGCCATTTTAGTTCTACTGAATCGTTTAAAAAATACGATTTTTATATAATATAATATATATTATATAGATTATATATTATATAGATTATATATTTTTGGACTATGCAAAATATTTAAATGGTGGAAGATGTATCAAAACTTATAACCCAATAAAGGTTACAAATTTAGGTTTATAAATTTATTACTTAATATTTTTTATATAGTATTATACATTATAATTGAATCAGGACATCTAACTGAGTATACATATTTTGTTGTTTATAAATTAAAACAATAATGTTAAATATTAAATAATTTAATTATAAATAATTATAAATAATTGTTACATATAAAATTTTATATAATGTATGTAATGAATTGTTCTAAATTGTTATAAATCAGATAAGGTAAACGAGTCTACGTATATTAAATTATTTATAAATTAAAAATAATGATAAATAAAATAATTATAAATAATAAATAATTGTTAAATAATATTTTAACTTATATCAATTTAAAATTCAAAATTGAAATTTAAAAAAGTCAATTTATTTGAATTAACTGATAAATAATAGACGATGAATGAGAATAGGAATTATAGATCATAAGTAAGAAATGATTTGCTATCAGGTTTCGGGCCCTATTCCTCGAACCAAAGGGTAAATACATTAAGTATTAATGTATAATGTATAGTATTAATACAAATAAAAGTCAATTTTTATGAATTGACTAATAAATATCAGACGATGTATCAGAATAAGGATTAGAAGTCATCAGGATGAACTGCGATGTTATCAGGTTTTGGTCTCTATTCCTCAACCCAACATAGTGGCGGAGCCAAACATTTGCTAATGACGTATTTCCTGTGAAGACATTTGATTTCTCGTATCTTATCCTAATACAAAGTATACCATTTATTATCTCTTCATAAAATTCAAAATCACAGAAACTACAAAAAACCTATCTCACCTATCATTTCGTCGTCGCTTGTCTAAATAATCAGAATTTTATAAACGCATTAATTTCATACAGTACAAATATCCACTTTTAATCGGGCCTAATTCGATTTCCTTTGATCGAAAAGTAACGCTGCTTTCCTTTGAAAGAAACGTTACGACAAGGATTTTTCAACGCTATAAAGTATGTCGTGATAAATACTTTAAATGTAAAAACAATGAGCAACAATGAAAAACAAAAATGTATCATTGCCTTGTTTTTTGTTTGAGGCACTGTTCGTGCAGCGACTTTAAATGAATTGTTTGACAATGAATATTTTGATTTAAATGTTTTCGCAAATCAAACATTTCCGTTCCGGTAAATCGTATAATTGCTTGTGTATTATTTCTTGAATAAATTCCAGTTTGCTGTTTTACAAATCATACGAAGTATCGGTGATCCAGGTTTCGTATTTTACTCGGCAATCGTACAGGTATTGAGCTTAGAATTCATTAATTCGTCTATATTAATACTTATACGCCGTTTGGTTTTATCCTTCATTCCGTCTAATTAATAAGATAATCATAATCCTATTCTATATTGCATAAATTGCGACACCTGTCAATTTTGTTTCGGCTACAATACCATACGGTTTGAGCATCATGTATTGCCATTTCATCAAATGTTTTTATTCAAATATCAACACAACACGTGATGATACTATAGTATGTTAAGTTCTTGACTTATTAAAGTCTCAACCTAAAACTTGGTGATACTACAGTATCCTAACTGCTTCACTATCTCCAAATATGAAAACTGCTAAGACATAGTGTTATAAATATAATTTTTATCTTAAATTTTGGAACAGAATATGAACAATTATAAAAAGAAACATTTTAAGTTAAAAACTATAAACTTTTAAACAGAATCTATGAAATAGGAAAAAATAATTTTTATAATATTTTGCTAGTTTCCTCCGGTAGTATCATCAAAATTTCAAATTATAGATAATATAATTATTTAATAATTAATTTCACTAATTTTTAAGTGATGAACTAACGAAAAATATATACTTTATAGTTATCATTTATCGAAGGTTCTATCTCACAACACTGTCTGCAAGAAAATGTCTTCTAGAAAACTGAATTGAGTGCAATTATATTTAATCGAAATGATGATTAGTAAGACTAGCAAATTTTAACATAGACAAACTTTGTTTAAAACGTTTCGTCTTTTATATCTAAACTTTCAATAAGCTTATTACAATTGAAAAGACCGAGTAAGGACGAAACATTTCTGAAGAAAGTCTGTCTCTGTTAAAAAATTTCTAGTGTTACTAATAACAATGATTGTTATCTCATCGTCTTCTATATCAATAAGGTAAGATCAGACACCACCAGTAAACACCAGCGCGATGCCATACACTTGAACAATCCAGGGTCTTTAACACACATGAGGGCCTAATTCCGGCTCACAATGGATGATAGCCTCAATAAGAAACGCTTTAGAAATCATAAACTTTGCTCTATGGACGTCCTATAAAATAAAAACTAGTCCGGAGATTGCTCAGGCAAACCATATGCGCAAATGAGCAATCCCTCCTTAATAACATATGTTGGATCCGTTTTCAGAGCCCATCTAGCTCTCTTCATGACACTATTCAACCTATTTAAGTCTGATCCGACGGCCCATTCAACCGTGATGGAACCCAGGATATCTTACTTGATGTGCCAATATAGATAATGGTTGATTATTCGTAATAGAGGAAATAGATGAGATTGGTAGTCTCTTAAGCTTTTTCTTAATACCAGGGACGGGCATATGGCAGGAATCGCATTTATATGGTATTTCTAGATTTAAGATGAATAATAAGGTTGGATAGGGGTAATTGGTCTTTTAATCTTAAGAAGAAATGACTGATGTCCAAGACTACACCTATGCACCTGCGTCCAATAAACAGGGATGTGGTATCATCAGCGTATACCACTAGATGTTGATAACGATAAAAAGGTTTAAATAGAACAATGAAAGCAGCAATATATAAGATTGGTGAAAGTGGGGAGACTTGATGCACACCCGTAATAGGGTAGAACTGACGCGCATAAGGGTCACTTCGTAAAAGAATCGCTTAGTGTACAGCAATATATCCACCTGTAAAAAATGTTCGCATGCACCCCGAGAGACCTGAGAGCATAGATAACAAAATGGGTAGAGATCAAGTAAGGTTTCAATAATTGCAAATATGGTGTCGAAAAAAGTAAAATATGGTGTAAATAATATAGAAATATAAATTAAAAATTGTGAAATATCGTGTCAAGAATAAATTTAAAAAAATGTATAAAATGTTTAATTATATTTTATTATTCAATTATCTTATTTATTGTAAATAATTTAGAGTAAATTATTTAGTGTAAATAATATAGAATAATATATAACATCTCCTGTCCTTTTGAAATTGCTTATAGATAATTAATTTGTTGTAGCCTCTGCTTAGAAGTTATTTAGTGAAATACGATAAGTGCTCTTCTTTGGAACAAATTTTGTCGCAAATTTTTAATATACGCAAGGCTTCGTTGCATTTCATATTTTTCTTCGTTTTTGAGGAATGCCAGCTTAAACTATGCAAAAACATATTGTTTGATGTTGACTTTCTGTGCATCGTTGTATAATATGTTCCTTTATTATCTTTACATATTTTTACATCCAAGAAAGAAAAAGGGACACTTTTATTAATTGTGCAAGTTAGTGGATAGTCATGAAGATGTGCAATAAACATTTCTAAATCATGATCTGACTCATTTCATATCATGTATATATTATCAATGTAACGCCACCCGTATATGAGGCGTTTATTTGTAGATTCTAGCTTCTCTTGCTCGAAATAATCCATGTATATAATGGCGTACACTGATGCCATGGGTATACCCATTGCTGTCCCATGGATCTGTTTGAAAAACATTATTTTCAAGAACTATTTTCACAGATTCTGATGGGTACAGAAAATACCCATCAGAATACCCATCAGTGCATCGTTGGATCCATTAAGGATCCAACGAGTGCAGCGGCAATCCAGCAACAACCTCTGCCTAGTATTTAAGGATGGTCCACACTGTAATTCGATCTGGTAAAGAGCGTAAGCCTCAGACAGTTAAGCAAAGTGTCTGAAACGCCTTTATTCACAATTTCACATAGGCAACCAAAACGACCAGTGAGTACTTCATTCTACTGATGAGTGTTGCCGGGTACTTATTGGTCGTCTAGAAGTGACATGGTGACTGAAAGTCGTAAATCAAAGTCCAGTCTATCAAGCAATATCATTTAGTATAAATGCCGTATTTCGTAAGAAATCCTGGACCGTTGTCTACTCAGCCCATCCGTGCACTACTATTATACATGCCGTTTCCATTAAGGATCCAACGAGTGCAGCGACATTTCAGCAACAACCTCTGCTTAGTGTTTAAGGATGGTCCGCACAGCAATTCGATCTTGTAAAGAGCATAAGCCTCAGACAATTGAGCAAAGTGTCGGAAACGCCTTTATTCACAATGTCACACAGTCAACCGAAACGAATAGTGAGTACTTAATTCTACTGATGAGTGTTGCCGGGCCCTTTTTGGTCGTCTAGAAGTGACATGGTGACTGAAAGTCGTGAATCGAAGTCCAGTCTATCAAGCAACACCATTTAGTATAAATGCCTTATTTCGTAAGAAATTCTGAACCGTTTTTACTCAGCACATCCGTGCACCCCCATTATACTTGCCGTATCCATTAAGGATCCAAGGAGTGCAGCGACAATTCATCAACAACCTCTGCCTAGCGTTTAAGGATGATTCGCACAGCAATTTGATCTTGTAAAGAGCGTAAGCCTCAGACAATTAAGCAAAGTGTTGGAAACGCCTTGATTCACAATGCCACACAGGCAACTGAAACGACCAGTGGGTACTTCATTCTATTGATGAATGTTGCCGGGTATTCATCATTTCGATGGTAAAGTGATCGTATAGAAGCGACATGGTGACTGAAAGTAGTGAATCAAATGAATTTAAGTGAACTCAAGTGAATATACAATAAAAAACAGGTTAGGTAAGAAAACATGTCATTGTCATGTGAGCGTATTACTACAAACATTATTTTAATATTAACATTAAATAAAAGGATTATTACAGGATTATTAAAGGATTATTATTTAAAGGATTATTATTTATAAAAAAGTTTCTGAGATAATAACATACAATCAATAGCACACGGTAATCGCTTCCTTGCAACGATAAACGATTCGGGTTTAATAAATCTTGCTTGTTAAAACATACAATAAATAACACACAATACCTGATACGATGATACACTATACAATATATTCAATCGGACGAGATGAGCGCCTACCTTAATCTGGAACGAGATAGTTCGAGATCATGCACTAGTCACCCGATTCAGAATCAGTCCGCCAGATCTGCTGTATGCAAGGGCTTCTTTCGACTCCACAGTTCGGGATGGCTTCGTAATCACCGACCAGTTTTAAGATACTGCTGGGGGTCTGGTCACACGCCTTTGATATCCCAAAAGCATCATAATTACACTGAGCGTAAATTGACGAGAAAAGACTCAGCTTCATCCCAGCTCCCGTCTTCCTCTTTCAACAATCGTAATTTTAGAGCAACACCTGATCAACACTCATGTGTGCTCACCGACATTACAGTACATGCTCAGAGACTTTCTTGTCAACGCGCTGGCATTTTGAAACGAGTGTGGTCATCCAGCGTATGCGCAGTGAAACGGATTCCGTGGTGTTTGAGTCCACGATCAGGTTACCTTATGTCTTCTCTTTTACAGGACGCTTTATGTATGCAATCCGTATAAAGCTGGACTACACTCTTGTGCTTTCCAAAGTTGTGTCTGGGTTATAATCCCTTTGGCAGATTTAAAAATGGCAAAACAACTCAAAAACACATTGCGCGTCTTTTTTCCTTGATGGAAGCCTGTGACATTGCTAGCTGTTATGATATCTTGGTTGGCTCGAAGGGCAGTCAAATTTCATCGAACGGACTTTGAATGAACACGTCAAATATGGTGAGGCTATTGATCAGGCAAGGACTGGTAATTACGGTAAAGCAATAATACGATTGACGTCTGACGGCATTCGCGTTTCATTATCCTCGATGAGGATGAAGTTGGTAGATCTACTGATGAAGTTGGTTGTGCCCACGCAAATGACTGGTTGAAGGCTACACCCAACATATGATCCCGAAATAATGAGCCAGCCACCTCGAGCATTGCCAATTATTATCGATTCTGAAGTTGTTTTACGTGCTACACGTTCTTTTCCTACAACTACTTGTCCTGGGTGATTTGGATTACGCCGCGAACAATTTCAAGATATGTTTTCGGCTGATCATAGTAACCTCTTACATCGCCTAACTATACTTGTAAATTATTTGGTCGCGGGACTAGCAGCACACTCCATATCTGAAATCTTGGCCCCCGTGAATTTAATTGCTTTTAATAAAACATGCAGTGGAATAATATCTATAGCAGTAGTAGAGACTATGAGTTGTCTCTGTGCGAAGTGTGTTTGCCAAAAATTAAAAAAGAATTCTTCGTATCTCAATCCTCATCAAGTCGGTATGGCTACTCCTAATGTCGTGGAGCGTATTGTCCACCACGTTAATCTTGAACACCAACAACAATCATGTAATTTCGATTGGATTTGGTTAAAAGTCGATTTAAAAAAACCGCTTTAAATTGTTTAAGTAGGGATGCTCTAATTTGGTCAGTCGACAATATATTCCCTGAATGTTCTGCTTTGGTCATATGGTGTTACAAACGTTCCTCATATTTACTTGTAGTCGGTCAGGATCCTTATTGATATGTGTGCGTCATTCAGCAGGGGAATCCACTTTGACCCTTGTTTTCTTTAACAATACAAAGTATTTTACGATAATTGGATCTGATTCCGGGTGTTGGCTTTAATCCATGGTATTTGGACGATGGAATTATCAGAGGTTCAATTCAGTCCATTAAAAAGACCTTATCTCACTTATCAAGTGCATTCAATAGTCTTAATCTTCATCCCAATTGAGGAAAAACTGAAATAATTGATCACTACGACGCTATTCTCTTCATACAATCTCATTTTCCGAATGCATGATTTTAAACGAAACTTTGAATTTTAATTTACTCGGAGCTCCAATCGGAAGCGCTGAATTTTGTGCCTCGCATCTTGAATGTGCCATTCTGTCAAGATTGTTAAGATATTTCGACTCACTATCTAGACTTTCTGACCCGCATATCGTTTATCTTCTTTTGCGACATTCTGCTTTAGCCCAGCGTATTGGTCATTTGATGCGAACAGTCGATCCTTCGTCTATAGACTCTGCTCTAAAGCTTTTTGACAATGCCGTCATTAATGTCATTAACGAACTAATTGAGATACGACTTGATTCCTGCTCACAAATTCAAACAAACCTTCCTTTAAGTATGGGCGGATTTTGTATAAGGAGTTTTCATGTCCACGCTCCTGTTGTATATGTCGTTAGCCTTGCCAATGTTGCGAACACTTTGGAGACAGAGGAATCTTTATTTCCAGGATTTTCCCGTGCATTTGAGTTGTTACTCCGAAACTACCAATCCGACCGAATTTACCACGGATGATATTGTAGGTACAAAACACATGTCCCAGGCGTACTTGAGCATGAAAATAAATCCAGTTTCGTGAACGAAACTAATCGAGACATTAATTCCTTTTGACGCATCACGTTTTCTTGCAATTGGTTGTGCCCACGCAAATGACTGGTTGAAGGCTAACCCGACTAAAATTAACTCGCTGAGCTTGTTGCCAGCTGAATTTCGTATCCTCGTAAAGATGTGGTTGAGAATATCAATTTATGCAGCCATACAAATGTTGCCGATGCTTTAAAGACGCAGACGTTCACAGGTTTTAAGGGCTCACATGTCAGTTTGATGGATATTCAGGTATTCGTCATAACGTAGTGCGATATGCGGTTTTTATGCAGCTGAATCAGCAGGACTACATGTAGAGCGTGAAACACTGAATCTTATCCAGATTTAAGGGATCCGCCAACGGACATCTGCTCCATGAAGATCCACCATAAACTGTTGATTTTGCGGTTACAAACCCGAAGCAGCCATCATATTTGTCGAACGCCAGCACTGATGCGTCACATGTTGCAGAGAACTGTGCTATGCGAGTTAAAGTACGGAAATACTGTCACAAAATGGAGGCAAATGGCTTTATGTTTACCCATGCTGTTGTTGAAACGCATGAGGGATGAAACACAGAGGTTTTAAATTTCATTCGCAAAATAGCACGATACCTTGCTGCTCGCCAAAATATTCCTAATTTGAAAGTATCTGAAGAATTATTTTAGCTGATATCCATGGCCCTCATGAGAAGAAACGCCAAAGCACTCTTGAAGATAATTCCAGACGAGGATTAATAGTGGGGTAGAGGTAACGTCGAATGTTCCAACGCCTCGCAAAACCTACATATTATGTACGAGGATTTGTTGGACATTGACAATGATTTCGTGCTAATCATCGATCCTGCTAATCATCGACGTAATGTGAACGGCAGTACTACGGAGGACCTGCACGCGACAAGCTGCACTAATGTGAGCGATCACATAGAGGTCGACGACACGTTGGATGACCGGTCCGACACTGTGTCGGACGCAGACTGGCTAGGCAACTCACATGCCAGCGCGATTGGTAACCAGTTGCAGACTACTGCGAAAAACTGATTCACTCTTTAAATTATTTATATTACATAAAAAATATTTTTATATTGAAAATTGTTTATTTTACGTTGTATGTATTCATTAAAATGCTAAATTCATTTTATAATTAAAATCTTTGATGGTTACAAATATATTTTATCTTTTGATAAGAAGTATACCTACTTGCAATACAAAAATATAATTTAAATATAAATATTAATGCACCGAAGCGATTAATTAATTAGTAATTTATAAAATCAAAACGTTTCAAAACTTATTATTATTCGGCTTGTACCGAATAACTGCAGAGTTTAATTTGTGCCTTAAACTAATGAGTAAGGAAAATTACGTCCCTAGTGAAAGCTAGGTACTAATGGAGGCTTTGTCTCCCTGCTATTTTTGAAGGGTACATGGAGATCCCAAGAGGTAGTGCCTACATTTGCACTGGCTTCAGGTATGATTCTTCAATCCCGTAAAATCAAAAGTTAAAGTTTTTGAAAATCCAAAACATTTAAAGAATACGATTTGGCAGCAATAAAATGTGCAAAACTTGTGATGTTTCGACGTTGACACATCTGTAAAATAGAAAGTACCGCAGATTATTTGTAAAATGAAAATAAATAATATTTTTTAAAATATTTCATAAAATATTTTCTATATATTATTTAGTATTTTACTATTTTTCTGATGAAATTTCTTTCTTCATTATAAAACCATTAATTACTCACAATTTATGGTAGTATTTCTTACTTTACAGATGGTTGAAGATGATTTATGTTAAGATCGAGACATCACAAGAAATTTTTGCGTTTTTTATTGTGCTGTCACACGGTACTCCTTTTGGAAGTACCATTTAGTTGCAGATCAATTCAATCAGTTGCAAATCAATTCAATCAGTTGCAGATCAATTCAATCAGTTGCAGATCAATTCAATCAGTTGTAGATCAATTCAATCAGTTGCAGATCAATTCAATCAGTTGCTGATCAATTCAATCAGTTGCAGATCAATTCAATCAGTTGCTGATCAATTCAATCAGTTGCAGATCAATTCAATTAGATGCAGATCAATTCAATCAGTTGCAGATCAATTCAAACAGTTGCAGATCAATTCAATCAGTTGCAGTAACAAATTTAATAGCATAAACACACAAGGATGTTAATAGGAAGATGTTAGAAAAAAACCACGACCGACAACAACTATGCTCAACTGCAAGTACAGTGCTTGACACACGACTGCATCGTCTGGACCACAATCGCATGCGACTGCAGTAAGTCTAAAGAAGACTTCCTATGTTAATTTTGTGCAAACAAACTAATCCGCAACCTCTCCTATAAGCACATATCAACCTCCCACACGTTTATGCATTTATCTCTCTTCATCCAATCTGTACCTCCTTTCCAATTCGCTTTTCGCTCCAATCACTTCACAGAAATCGCCTGCATGAAAGTTTACAACGACCTCTCGTTTCTCATGACAAGGCTCTATATAGTGTTCTCATCTCCCTCGACATATCCTCCGCCTTCTATATCTTCGACCACTTTATCCTCCTGTCTTGCGTTCGTTATGATTACGATTTTTCTTCCTCCTCCGTAACATGGTTTGCCTTATATTTATCCGACTGGTCTTTTCGCATCTGTTCTAATTCATCATCCTTCACTTTCATCCCTATTTTTTGCTGGGTCGCACAAGGTTCAATCCTAGGTCTCTGTTTTTATCTCTTCTGCTTGGCGATCTTTCTCAGTTTACCAAACGTACTATTTTAACATCATGCAATATGAAGATGACATCCTTATCTATGATCATGCACCCGCACATCGCATACACGATATCGCCATTTCTGCCGCCAATTGTCCTTCTTCTATCTACAAACGTCTCTCCCATCTTTATCTCATTCTAAACCCAGACAAGTCCAAAATAATGTGGATCTTCCCCGTCAACCTAACACTCAATTTCTTAGGATTCAATTTCGATGATCACATTTCCCTTTAACCCTTCGTTTGCGACTAGGTTTGCTCGTCTAACTTAATTATTTGTGACATCCGCTGAACCTGCCCCCTTAACAACTTCCGTTATTGTATGTCTCTTCTTTCATCGCTTCAACCCTAGGAATGATTACTGCCCCAGCCCTTTCTACAATTCTCCAAAATCCATCACCCACCCCTACAACGCATCATCAACTCCGCCGTTCCACTGCTCATACGTCTTCGTCGCTTTGACCACGCATCCACATATCTTTCACAACTCTCCTGGCACACCACTCACATCCGCATCCAACTCCGCCTTCTTTTCGTCACTTTTGGTTCATCGCTGTCGGCTCCCGATTGCTTATAAAACTACCCTTTCTTAGACGACACTCGATCAACCTCTCTATCGCTGCGTTTCCGTCTTTCCCTCTTACTCCACCTTCTCAATTACTCTAACAACTACTGACTCTGATCCTTCCTCGTCGCCGCCATCTTGCCTGTAATCAGCTCCATCTCGACGTATGCCGCGCTCACTTCTTTATCACATTCAAATACCTCCTCCGTTTCAACCTTATCGACAGATGATTTAGTGGTAATGTAAGCGTGGGCCGGCACGTATTTGTCACGTTATAATAAATCTCTTTTTTCTCTCCATTTTAACACTTTTTAAGTGGATAAAAGATGTTTCGTGAGGTGTATATGTATTTTTCAAGTTTTTATCTCATTATCTTTTGATAGTTTTGTTTGAAGATTTTTATTTTCTGAGTCATTGCACCATTTTATTTTATAGCCAGTTCAGTATGTCGATCAACATATTAATTTCTACGGCATGCTGATCAACAGGCTGTTTCTTAACTTCTTAAATATAGAACTGCGTTCTTTCACATGAACTTTTATTCTCCCCGTTCACCCACTCTTAATAATTTTTAAAATGGGTGCACGCGTTAGAAAACACCCTTGCAATTATCATCAATTATTATTGTGAACACTTGCAATTATCACATCTGGGCTTTTCTAATCTTCTTTCACAAATATGTATTTCATGCTCGCCTTTACAGTGCACACAACGAGGACCTTGTTTCCAAACACATGATTGAAAAGTGGCCCACCCCGTGGCAGCGGTAGCACTGCGGATACTCGAATTTCAGATGATCATTGTCAAATAATCTCTTGAAATAATCATTGAAATCTCTCTTTGCCCCCTATTGGCTACAGTGATCATTGTGTCATTATGCTGGCGCTTTCTGTCAGTCTCTTTTAAACAGCCCCCTTGTCAAAATCCAAATTGAATCCCTTCAAAGCGAATTTTGCAAGTATGACGCAAGCTATTCGAAACATTCAATGGCCTAATCCATATGTATTATCAGTGCTGGGAAAATGTCAAATCTACCTTGATCAATGCTCTAAATTACTTCTCCCCTTTAAAATGTCAGCGCACATCCCACAAAACTGTCATTTAGTTTAACTCGCAGATTAAACAAATGATTAAGACAAGAGATAAAATTTACAAAAAATTCAAAGAAGGGAATTGTTCTTGGACCGATTACAAGGAATACCGTAATCAAGTAACGGCACTCAAACGTCAGAAACGCAGGTGCTTCGTTTCCAATCTTTGTCGATAATCAAAAAGATATCCTATTAAATTGTTCAAACATATGAGCTCATTTAAATCAACTACCCCTGAGATCAATTCTATATTTATAGAAACCGGTGAGCTCACATTTGATGACAAAGCAATTACCAATATTTTCCTGGATCAATTCACGCTAGAGTGTCCTACCTGTCAGTATTGCACCGAGTCTCCACAGCTCAATATCCGTGTTACAAATTTATTCCATTTGATACATTTGAGGTACTTAACGAACTTCTGAAGCTACCACGATCAATATCCGTGTTACGAATTGTCCCCAAGTCTCCACAGTTCAATATCCGTGTTACGAATTTACTCCATTTGATAAATTTGAGGTACTTAACGAACTTCTGAAGCTACCACGATCAAATGCGGCAGGACCAGACAATATTCCTTCAATTCTTCTTCGGGAACTTGCACCAGTAATATATGAACCTTTACACACCATATTCGATTTCTCCTTGTCAACAGGCTGTATACTATCAGATTGGAAATGTTCTACAAAAAAGGCGGCCTCTCTACAAAAATAGCGACCGTAATCTAGCAAGCAACTATCGGCCAATAAGCCTTACCTGCGTTGCTTGTGAATTGCTAGAGAAACTGCTTTTTAAACGAATCATCGGGCACCTAGAAGGGAACCAAGTATTCTGCGACAAGCAGCATGGTTTCTGCCCAGGAAGATCTACTGTCACAAACCTCGTACTTGCGAGAAGTGATTGAATCAGATATGCCGAGGCTGGAGTTAGTGTTGATGTTTTGTTTTTCGACCTCAGCAAATCATTTGATCGGATATACTATGATATCCTCCTTATTACGCTGGAACAGTACGGCATCAGAGGAACCCTCCTAAATTGGATTAACTCCTTCCTAGAAATCGGAAGATTACTGTATTGGCCAATAAACATATGTCAAAGACAAGAACTCCTGGACGCGGTGTTCCTTATGGATCGGTACTCAGTTAATTGCTCTTCATTATTTACATCAACGAGCTTACTATAGCTATTTCGAGTCCATGTTGTTTATATGCCGACGACTTGAAAATTTGGCGACCAATAATCGATAGTCGAGATCCAATGATACTCCAGAGAGATATTGATAATATTAAGGTCTGGTGTGATCAACGGGGACTGGTATTAAACCCCGATAAGTCAAAACTTATGCGCATCGGACATCAACACATCAATTCGTCATATACCATTGACGAAAGAGAAATTGAAACAGTTCCCCAATTTCAAGACCTTGGAGTGATCGTAAATAGAAGCTTATTGACCATCTCACATACCAGTCGCATAGTTGCTAAATGCCGTCGAATTTTAGGAGTTATTAGAAGGAATATTGGCCATCTTGACGCATCCAGTTTTATATTAATTTACAATGTTTATGTCTTATCTTTAATGAGATACGCTTCACCTGCCTGACACCCTCAAACTACGACAGAGATGAACCTGTACGAATTCATATTACGCAAGGCCACACATCTCGTACTCACCCAACGCAATCTTTCATTCATTTTTCCACTCCACGCACTTGGTGTGACCACAGTGAAGAAATCTTTAAAGTCTTCTGATTTAATGTTTGTGTGGACAACGCTTAATGTTCAAAAAGGGCAGAGGGAACATATTTGTCGTAAACTGTTCGAACTTCTAAATTCAAACAGATTGAGGGGACATCACCTCACGTTAAAGACCCACATTCGTCCACGAAAAAAATTTAACACAATTGTCAACCGAACGTAGAAAAGCTGGAATAAGCTACCAAGTCAAGTGGTTTCGGCCGGGCAGTATCTTGTCCTTCAAGAAAAGTCTGAAGAATGTACTAACTTAGAATAATCGGATTTTCATTGATATTTTTTTTGTTTTTTACCATGTACCCAGCCTGTACGAGCTCTACGCTCTTTTGATGCTGTTGTATTTAATAATATTATCAATTTGAAGGGATAACCAAAAATTCCAGGATACGAATCTCTTAACCTCTGTAGATCTCTTACAGCTCCTTTCTTATGAAAAAGAAAGGAGCTGTAAGCGTTATTGGATGTTTTACATTTTTACTAACGTAATCTCGTTTTTATCAATTCTAGGATATCATCATCTGCAAACGACGGTAAATCCCTAAAGGATACGTGTTGCTCGCAAAGAATCACTCACAGTCAATTCTGTTAATTTTAAGAAATTATTTTTAAATGTTTCTTTTATTACAGTTTTTAAATGTGATTTTGACCAAATCCTCTTTCAGAATTTACCTCTCAAATATCCTTTCCCGAAAAAAGATATCTTTGACGGTACTCCTTATAATCTTCAGAAAGTTAATTTGACATTCTTTGTTTAACTACTTAATAGCGAAAAAACATACTACTTTATTGGCAGAAGCATCTTTTGCACTCTAAATTCCTTCTCAATCTAATAAATGTATTAGTAGAGACCTGTGATTGACGTTTTTAAATGTTTTGTTTTATAAGACATGTGTTTCTTATATTATAAATATTATGAATATTAATAGGTTTCTTTAGGCGGTGGATACTGCTTTCTAAAATACTCTTAACGCAAAGATTGCTTTTACATTGTATATTTCAATTATTAAAAAATAAAATAAAAAGTAGCCCGCAATAATGAAAAAGACAAAAAATGGAAAAATGTTTAAATTGTCTAATTGTTTTCGTAAGAACAATACATCGATTTATTGATAATAAAGCAACAAGATATCGCCAATAAAGTAGACCATAAAATATTAGTAAATCTGAAATTAAAAACAATTTGGACATTTTAATATGGCATTGAGAACCGCTCCATGTGAATATTATCAGTACTGGGTGGATCTACTGTTCGACCTTCTAAATTCAAACAGATTGAGGGGACATCACCTCACGTTAAAGACCCACATTCGTCCACGAAGAAGATTTAACACAATTGTCAACCGAACGTGGAAAAGCTGGAATAAGCTACCAAGTCAAGTGGTTTCGGCCTCCAGTATTTTGTCCTTCAAGAAAAGTCTGAAGAATGCACTAACTTAGAACAATCGGATTTTCATTCATATTTGTTTTTTTTTGTTTTTTTTACCCTGCACCCAGCCTGTACGAGCTCTACGCTCCTTTGCTGCTGTTGTATTTAATAAAATACAATCTTTTGCTCTCTATGCTATTTTACTGCTGTTCTATAATTTACTAAATCAGTATTATGCAATAATGGTGTTCTTTAGTATAGTGATTAACTGTAAAGTAATTTTTGGAGCTGCAATTTTAAAATAACGTGGGCTACTTATTGTCTCTTCAGATCAGGCGTAATAAAAATAATATATAATAAAAAATTTAATAATATATATATTATTATATTTCATAATAAATATATATATTGTGAAAAAAGTAATTGTAATCAGTCAATTCATTTCAAATTTATCTTATGAATGCCACTAATAGTAGCATCTGTGCATGTTATTTTCCATTGGATTAATGGGCATGTCAGTCCCTGCCAATTCTGTTAATCTTAACAAATTATTTTTAAATGTTTCCTTTATTGCACAACTTTTAAAAGTGATTTTAACAAAACCATCTTTCACAATGTACCTCTCAAAGATCCTTTCCCGAGAGAAGTTATCTTTGACGTTACTCCTTATAATCTTATGAAATATAATTCTATCTTATTTGCCCACTGAATATTCAGCGAAAAACATCCTGCCTTATTAGCAGGAGCATCTTTTGCGCTCCAAATTCATTCTCAATCTAATAAATGTATTAGTAGAGACCTGTGATTCACGTTTTTAAATGTTTTGTTTCATAAGACATATGCTTTTTATATTATATCAACATTAAAAGGCAAACAAACAAAAAACAATAAATAAAATACAGATATAATCAACTCCTGTTAGAAATAAACTTCTTAGCAACAGCCGAACTAGGTTTCTTTAGGCGATGGATACTGCCTATATATATTATATTATATAAATAATAAAAGACAAACAAACGAATGGAATAACAAAATAAATAAATGAATAAATAAATGAACGGAATAAACAAATAAATGGAATAACAAATGGAATTATAAATTATTATTTGTTAATTTATAGAAACAAAGGAAAGTCAAATCAAAGACAGACTAAAGGAATTATTCAATATTTCAATGGCAACTACCATAATCAGGAAAATTGAAAATTATAACAGTTTTATTTTACATCATATTGTATTTCATATTTCATATTTTATTTTATTTTACATCATCTTAAAATAATCGGCTTAATATTAGCTAATAAGTGAAGTTTTGGTATAAACGACAAAAAGCTTGAACAACATAAAGCGATCAATATATACCACTACAAATTGTAAAACGTTGACATCAATAAATGTGGATCCCTGTCTTAACTTCACAACAAAAATGTTTTCAAATGACGTTTATCAGAAACAACTCACCTCATATACTAATAATTCGTGTAATAACATCTGAAAATTTTAAAATAAAGACAAATCAGATTCACATTTCAACCGAATGAATCCTGCCCATCTGATTTGACTATATTCAGTTAGATATATTCAAAATAGTTGGTTTATAGCTAAATGATCATTCTTATTTCGAGTAACAAAAATACCAAGTGTCATAGTGCTAACATAATAAATTCATTTTTAAATAATTAATTATTTATAAAAATAGAATTTTTAAAAATTAAATATTTTTTTTCTAATTTATAAAAAATAAAAATTTTATTAAACATAAATTTAAACTTTAGTGGGAAATATTAATGGATCGTAAATCAGTACTAAGTATATTAAAATCCTTATAGAACGAAGAATAGTATTTTTATTTAATACAGCAAAACGCTTATGTCCGATATTTCAATAGCTACTGCTATAATAGTCAGGAAGCTGTAGATTCCTGACGATGATAGCAGTAGCTATTGAAATATCGTGAATTAACGTTTTGTTGTATTAAATAAAAATACTGTTCTTCGTTCCAAAAAGATTTTATTTATAAAAAAGAAGAAAATGGATATTTTCAAAAACTAAGTATATCAGTATATTATTGCATTAGTATATTATTAGTACATCAAAAATAATAATTTTATTATCATTAGTATACTAATATATTATAAATGTTATTAAGATTTATAATAAATCTTTTCAAGAATGAGAAGGCATAATTCAGAAGACTAAGCAAACCATTACTAGATGGCTTTATAGGGGCAGAACTTCGATCATGACAAAGAGATATAATAAATCTTATTAAGAATGAGAAGGCACAATTCAATGCTTAAATAAGACAGCAAATACTGAACAACAGTGACCCCATCGGCGCGCGTCTGCGCATTGCGAAAGTTAAAGGTGCATCATTATGTCTGTCTTGCAAACCTCCACGCGCGAATAACCTGAACCTAAGCCCGGTTGCATTTCGCGATGTCTTGGCAGCACGCTACGGCTGGAATCCTGCATTTTTTCCACACAAATGTCAATTCGGAGAAGAATTCAGCATAACTCATACTCTTTCCTGTCAGACAGGATGGATGCCAACAATTAATCATAGCATTCTAAGGGACATTATTGGAAAGCAATTGTCCAATGTGTGCTCTGCTGTGGGAATCTAGCCAGTACTTCAGCCACTTGATGAAAATATGATTTTTGAGAGATCATCAACAACAATAGATTGAGATGCCAGGCTGGACGTGAAATAGCGCGGATTGTTTGAAAGCACGACAGAGCGGTCTATGTTGGACTTTTGTTCACTTTATCACCTAGCCCCGTCAAATGCTTCCAACAACACCACCTCTTTCCAATATCACGAGAGATGTTAGCGAGCCAAGTACGATGATAGAGTGTGTCGTTGTGAACGGCGCTATTGGACCGGCGATGGACTTGACGATCGAAAGAGTTGCGTCACTAAGTGCAGACAATGGATTACACACTGATAGTGATCTGATAAGAAAATTATGTTCGCGAATAAGCATTGTTTTGGCCAAGTTTGCATCAATATGCATCCGGGCTGCACGATCAACGAGATCCCATCCTGCTAACGCTTATTCTGGACAAACGATGTACCCTGAGTTATATTAATTGAAACTTATCACAGCAAAATTTTGGTGATATTGCCTATTTTTCTTTTGCTTTAAATAAAACGCTCTCTAAAAAATACTTATATATTATTATATTAGTATATTTTTGAGCTACATTCCTACCTAAAAAATATTAAAATTCCAAGATAAATTCCATGATTGAAAGCAGATAAATATTTTGATGTTTTAGTTAAAAAGATTTATCATCGAATTTAAATAAATTTCTAACAAATATCTTTTAATTATTGATTGACTATAGAGAATTAAATCATGTTTTGTATTAACTACATAAATTGAACATTCATGGCTTTTAAGATAAAAATCAAAGGGATATTCTACCTTATTGTCATTTTTCCAATGCTAGCTTTTGTGAATATTCATTAATAATTTATGATCAAAGAATGTGAAAGTTGAGATGGTGTATTTTAACTAGTAATTTTTTTACAGGCTCTTCGAAGGTTACTATATCACTATCAGAAACAATTACATGGACTTAAGTTTTTATTATTTAACCGTTTCGATATTTAATAAATAAAAACAGCAAGTCATGAGACGACTACTAATCTTTCACTCCTACTTATTCGAACTTCAGATTTTTTCATTTTTTATAAATTTATAAAATTAATATCTTATTTTAAAGATTTAAATTTATTCAGATTTTTATAATGTAGGATTTTTATAACACAATTTTTATGACCCGGATAAAAATAATTACAATATGTATACGATTTAGGAGGAATTCAAAAGGAATTGTTGTGCTATCGAGTTTTGATCAATATCTAGCATAACATCTGTGCCAAATGCATGTCAATGGTGTATCTACTCTTGTATTTACTTTTTTTTTTATTAAAAATTACCTTTTTTATTATAAATTTGAATAATTATTTATGCAAACTGTCAAGGAAATAATTTTTTGAATAAATAATTGGTTAAAATCATTTAATGATATATTAATTAAAATTAAGAGATCTTTACGAATAACTGTTACTTAAACGTGCTAATCAGGATACAAATTATGTTTGCTAATGATTGATCTTGCCAAGAATAATCATTTATTTACAGAAATTTTCCATTACACAAAACAGTTGCTAATTTGAATGCATATCAAAACTCGACACGTTTGCTCTGAATAGTTTTTAAAAGTACGTAAAAGCTGTTGTCTAAGAACTTTAATATTCTTCCGGTGAAAATTTTCTATTTAAGCAAAATGATGAGTGAATTTTTACAATATTGACTGCACTTCACAATCTTTACATCAATCCGAGCGTGTTTGTAATATCTATAGAATCTCACTAGTAAACGGTAAGTCGTGACTATTGCTATCATAAAAAACTTTTGCCGATGTTTTATTACTGTCTTATGTTTTTAAGTTTGTATTGTGTAAACAAGGGATATAAGGATAATAATTGAGTAAAAGATTGAAATAATAATCGAAATAAAACGTTTATTCGTTATTATCAGAACGTATAAGTTTAGTAAGGTAAAAATGAATATGTAATGTATAAATGGTTCCTAGCAGTATATGAACAGTAGATAGTAAGCACGTTTATAATAGAACGGTATTTTATTAGTAATTAAAAATGTTATAAATCAATTGTTTAATCGTATGTTACTAAATTATATATGAGAAGCGAGTTAAGTCATTAATTTCCTTAAATTAAGGATTTAACTGAAGAGAGGAAAATAAATAGTTTTTAAAAAATTTCACGATTTTTTATATCAACATTATTATATTCTCTAGTTAAATCAATAATTCATTTATACATTGATAACTGCAAATATTCTACCATTCGGAATAAATTTATGCTTACAGTTCAAAAATAACACTATTTTTATACAGTATCTTTGAGTTTGAGGATAAATTATTGCTTCATTATTTAATGATGCAATCTTTGTGCATATATATAAAACTGTACTTTATTAATGCATATTATATGCATTAATAATTGTTTAATGATTATTAATTAATAATCATTATTTATTATTTTTATTATTATTCATTAATAATCATTAATGATCGTTTACCAGTATCATCAGTATTTAGACTAGTGAAGTTACAATTTATTAAAAATAGGGCTTGATCATTACAAATTATTTAAAAATTTGATTGATCAAGATTTTGTGTCATGGTTATTTAGCAAACGAAATGTGTTTTAAAGCCTTAAAGAATTCTACTCTAATTTTTTAATGTCTTCTCGTTACGCAATATCATTTACATTGATCATTTGAATCAAATCAAGTCTAAAACTTTAACATGTATTAAAATCAAGGATTGTCGAATATTGTATCTAGTTACAAGCGACTATATATTCGTTTGATTCACAACTATTCAAAAGATGAAGTTCGCTATGCTCAATACGATATTTCTCATGTTTGGAGCAAAGAAAAATGTTGGCTTCTTGGAAGTTAACATTTTTAATTTCATAGTTAGATTAACGTATATGATTTAAATGTTTACTTCGTTTAAGAAAATTTAAACTGTTAAAATTATATATATACCAAAAAGGGATATTAAAACTATAAAAACTGGTAGAAAAGGAAATTTATTTTCTATCGACGTTTCGGCGCATCTTTCTCAAGAATTGACTTACAAAATTGTAAGTATTTACCACTAAGAATTTTTTCAAGAATATATTGATATATATTAATATATATATGACAGTTGATTTTATTCACTTATCAGATAATATAGCCTATTATAAGAACCTTCTTGTTGGAAAGCAGAACACTTCTCAAACTGTTTAGGAGTCTCCTTGATTCGGTAGATATGCCTTCTCTTATAGAAGTAGATCCTTTATAGAAACCGGTAGATCTCATCTCTTTGGAGGAGGCCATTGCTGTTAATTTGAAACTTCATAATGGCAAGTCTTTTATATTAGATGATATTCGACCTGAAGCTTTAAATGCTCTTGACGTTGTTGACATGAAGTGTCCAACACGAATCTTAAACGCGCATTGAAGTCGGGCAAAGTTTCTAGTTAGTGACAAAGCGGGGGATGGTAACCGAAGAATGTTTTTCAATTATCGGGGCATAACTCTTCTTAGCCAAACTAGTAAGTTATTTGCTTTGATTTTTGAGTTAACGATACGACCTATAGTTGAGAAATAGTTGCAAGAGGAACATTGCGGCTTACGTTCAGTCGTGAAACTACTGATCAGTTCTTTACTCTCTCAACTATCCTCGAACTGTCTTGGGAGTTCGATCAACCGTCTACATGTTTATTGTAGATCTGAAGAAGGCGTTCAACGAAGTTCCTCGATAGAGGTTGTTGGAGGTACTAAGGGAGTATAAAGTACCACACTATCTTATGGTAACTGTTGCTTCTCTGCTTGAACAAAGTATGTCTTGTGTTCGTGTTCTAGGCAGTAATTCTTAATCATTTTGTGCAGGCGTTGGGCTTCCTCAGGGTTTTTCAGTGTCTCAACATTTGTTCCTGTTTACAATGACAGAATTACGAGACGGGATGCTCAAACGATGACGCTTTTCAGTTTGGTTCCAGCAGGATACCATCTCTGATTTTGCAGATGATGTTATACTGTTGAATTTTAGTCTTGAGGACTTACAATGCCTACTAGATCGATTTGCGATGAAATGCCAAGCATCAGGGATGTTGGTTAGTACCTCCAGACTGTCAAGATGTACTCGTTTCGGATTCAGGTGTCAATATCAATACGGATTGGAGAAAAGATTATTCATGATGTAGATTATTTAAATTATCTTAGGATATTGTACTCGAGGCACGGCATGGAACAATGCATTTACATATCTTCGATCACGTTTATTATTATCTTATTATTGTAGTCTTATCAAACAATAGGCAATATTAACGAATAAAGCCGAGCTGCCCATATAGTTTTTCAAATCCTCATCAGCAGCATGAATCTCAATAATTTAAAATTACCTAAATGTCCCAAGTCGTATTCATTGTCTTATTAATTTATGCTTCCATTCACTGTTTATGTAAAATTTCTAAGTGACTATTTATAGGCAAATCCAGATGAAAAATATGTATTACTTTATTTTCCGATAAATAGTCATTGAGCACGACAATGTATTCTTTTGACTTTGTTTAATGAAAAAGTGCCTATGAAAATAAGGTTACATTCCCTAACTTTTATCCATTTATTTATATCGTCTTTCATTATTAACGGATGAAAAGTTTTCTATTTATAGGCAAATCCAGATGAAAAATATGTATTACTCTATTTCCGATAAATAGTCATTGAGCACGACAATGTATTCTTTTGACTTTGTTTAATAAAAAAGTGCCTATGAAAATAAGGTTACATTCCCTAACTTTTATCCATTTATTTATATCGTCTTTCATTATTAACGGATGAAAAGTTTTCTAAGATAACGACTAAGTTGCCAGATCAGGCATAATCAATATGCGGTATACGACAGAGAGTATCAACGAATTTTGTATTCCTACTTAAACTTTTATTATGAAACCTGCCTTATCGTCAATATATACTCAAGCGCCTCTTTTCGTAAAGTTATAATTTAATCACGATTAATGCTACAAGTATCGATTATTGATGGTTGATTTTATTGATTTATTAGAGAGTTATTAAGTCACTACTACCAGTAAAGCTTAGATACTGTAAGCCTTCTATTGTATTATCCAGGCAACATAGAATTGAAGAACCTCTACACTTTGATACGTTAAGATGTCGATCTTATCAGAAATTTAGTTTGATCAAGCATACTCAGCTATTTTTAAAACTTGATAGTTGCAAGCGATAGAAAAGTACGTGTGATCGTTATAAAACCGACGTAGTCAGATATGAACACTGGTTTTGGGAGTGAACCCACATGCTTAGTTTTGACAATTTACATTTTAATGACTATGCCCGGATTTATTTCAAAATTTTATTAATAAAAAGTTGATTCCCGCCTCAGCGTTCACATCTAAAATTGTAATACATATCACATTCAGTTATCAAAGTTAATATTGAGTTCTTTTTTCACCATAACATGTACAGTTTCCATGGCTTTTAGACACCAAGAATTCAAAACAAATATGTTCTCCATAACTAGCCTATTTTTATTGAATAATTCAATTTCTTGCATATTTCATAATGATGTGGAGGCAAGAATAATTTTAAGAAACAAGTAAAATAGTGTTGTGGTTCGACATATTGTGTCTCATCAGTGACGGGTACCTCTCACACCTGGATACAGGGCAGGATTGTACTTTTCTTGCATATATATTTATTGTGACGTGGATGCTAAAAAAATTTTAGAATTTTTTTAAAACTTTTAACGCTAAAAAATTACGACAACATTCTAACTGGATGTTATTCAAGTAAACCTAATTATACTAAAATAAAATGGTTTTAGGGCATTCCCAGCGAATAAAATGTTAATATATCTTCACTATTTCATACCGGAATGGTACCATTTTCAAGAAAACATTTGATTTAAAGGAGTTTCAACTCATTTAAATTCTTGAATTCTAGAATTTAAATTTCTGGCTTTGACATATTGAAGATAATTTCACATTCTATTTGCAGCGGCACCTTTTAACCTTTAACATTATTTACAAAACACAGCTGATCTATTTTTATTGATTATAAAAAAATCTTATTATATTTTTTAATAATTTTGTAATAGTATATATTGACAATCCATAACAATAATTATTAAAAATAATACCGTTCCGTGCACATTTATGAGGTGGATGGCAGGAATAATTTAATAAATAAACAACCTAATGTTGATGTTTTCGACATATTGTGTCTTATCAGCGACGGGTACCTCCGACAGCTAGATGCAGAGAAGGACTGCTAGTACAATATCCCTCATGTCTAGTATATCCATGCACCTAGGATACCCACAGGATGTATCATGATCTGTTTAATTCCTGATATTTTTATAACACTCTTGCCTAGCGCAAAAGTTCTATAATTTTTTCTACGGAAGAAACGAAGGATTATTTTGCATTCTCTTGGTTTAAAATAATTTAAAATATAATCCACTATTACAACAGTTTGAGCTAATTTGATGATACGAGATAATTGTCTGGCATTATTTAATTCATTAAATACGGTATATTTATGAGCGATTAATTATTAGCACAAAAACGACCAACAGAGATCATTTGATCATCAATTTTATTTCATTAACTTGTCGATTTTGCCTGGCGCCAAATCGACAAACTGCAACTGTGTAATGATATTGAATAATTCAATTTGTATATTTCATTGTGTTAGCTTATTCTATTTTTGTTTCTTTATTATTTTTCTTTATTCTTTATTATTTCTTATTCTATTTTTGTTTTTATTTTTTAAAAATCAAATTCAATACTTATAACAATAAATGTATAGTCCTAAACGACTAGGGAATACTTAAGCGATTTGTAAGTGTTATTCATGCAACGGAGAGACTGCAGTTTACTGTCGAGGCCGTTGGCTAAGGCAGAAGTTCCATGTATCAATTAGCTTGAATTCTGATAAGACAACATTATATTAAGAATGACACTTAACGAGACAAGGAGAATCATGATAAACTAATTTGGAAAACTGCTAACAGTTGGAAAATCACACTTAACCATCCAAATAATCAAATATCCAAAGAACTAATCACGTGATTATATTTGAAGTATCTGCTTTGTGATATATACGTGAAAGATTTATTGTTAAATCCCTACTCGGATTTGACACCAGCTTCAGAAGTGTCCTGCCCAAATCCACACTTGCGTACAATACTAAACATCGGCTAGTTGGATTTTTAGAAATAAACTGTGATGATGTTTATTCTATCTCATCGTGTACCCGTGATACAGCCGAATTTTCGCATGTGAATTAATCAAATAATAAAATTGGTTTAACCCCGGGTGTACGATCAATTTGATCAGTTCTTAATAGACATTTGCTTTAATAATTACCTATTCAACATTAAAACAACAAAATTATTTTTACTAAAACGAACAAAAAATTTAGTAAATATGATTAACACAAAACGAGGTTTGACAAATTCTGTTTCTTTCAATTAGCTTTTTGTTAGCTTTTATATGCACTATTCAATTGAAGAAATCGGCATTACAACGAATATATGCGGTAGTTAAGAATTAAAATTCGATCTGCACTCTTTGATTATTTTCAACTGTTATCCGTTAGGAAAATAAATTTTATTAAATAATTAATAATTAAATAATTATTAATTATTTTTAATTAAAAAAAATTAATAATTTATTATAGAATAATTTTGTTTCGCAAAAAAAATATTAATAAATTGTCATATAAAAAATATTATATTTTTATAATGTATTTTAATTGTACATTGCTAATTTGATTTATTGTCCGAATCGATTTTTACTTTATTAAACTGTTCAATTAAAGACATATTGCCTTTCTATGAATAAATTACTGTGTTTAGGTCAATTGAATGCTACCCCATAGAAACATGTTTCTTTTATCTTTAGTCATATTTTTTGTAGCGTTAATGGTCAAATGTAATGCTAGGTACGAACTCTATTTTGTTTCTTAACAATTTCTATTTTAAATCTTTAATAATTGAATTAAATAATAATTGAATATTGAGAAAAACATTGCAATTGAATTTATTATACAGTTCATGAGAAGTTCACATCATTATACATACAATTTTAATAGATGAATATTTTAAACTATCTTACTTTAAAAATAAAATAGACAATAGTAAAATATATAAATTAACAAAATATTATTAAAAATATATTTTATCTCTTAAACGGAAAATGCTTATGGAAAGCTTAGAAAAGCTTTTTCTCAGCATTTTAGAATATGAATTTTTACAAATAAACTGACTTATGTATTTTACATGAGTGATAAAATCCTTAATCGTAAATATTTCGAATATATACAGATATTAATGCCCTAATTTGTACTTTAATGTTGTTAAAATACAGTTCGCAATAAATGAGTAAAGTCTGGGTGATGTGGGTGACACTTACATAATCTTGTGACATGATGTAAGTGTGCTATCTTCTACTAATAGGATTGTCATTATACTTTATTTGGATCATTACTGTAAGTTTGTTCTAATCTGTATTTTATAAAGAGTTACGCAAATTAATTAATTATTTTCTGATACAACTTTTTTAAATGATGGTGATTGCCACCACAAAAATTTCAAATAAATATTAAATAAATAATGATTAAATTAAACTACTTTTATAATTTCTATTACACTCTATACCACTTTAGAAAAAATATTGCAATGTGAAACGTTAGCCTCATTAATATATTAAACATTTTAGGTTAATTCTTAAAACCTTTAATTTCGAAGAATCGGAAATATGAAACATAAGGTTCCAATTATCCTTATTTCCTTCCATTAGCTTTTATTTTGCTTTGATTTGTATGAATTCCTTGATGAGGCGTCATTCAAAAACATTTTTAGTTAGTAATACCTTCAATTAATCAAAATTGACTTTATTGTCTAAGCACATTGTGTGGTTGAACCTTGTTTCAAGACATTTTCTTGCTGATATAGTGTTCTTCGAAGACTGTTTAGTTTGGAATTCTTTTAAAATTTCCGAAACACCTCTTAGATGTCACAACATTATTTTACTTCCAATCTGCTAGGTGATACTATCTACAATACGAAGGTAACTACTCGTAACCGTCGACCTGGTTTCGAAGTTACGTCAACGTATTTTTATTTTATATAATTCGAACTATAGACACTTTTGCAAATATGGTTGGTTTTCCTTAGAGCCTTGTCGATTGATGCAGTGGATACCAATTGTCTAAAAACGTTGAACGAACTAGCTGCGTCTGGGAGTTTTTTTTCTGGTGGGTTTACATCAACATGAATGAAAGCAAAATCGAACGGCATGGATATATTCGCTTTTAAGAAGGAATCTATAATGCAAAATATTCCTTATTAATAAATGGATGTGTATTTAAGTTAGCTTACTATTTTACGAAAATAATAAATAGTAAATTTTTCTGCCTCATTAGTTAGGTTTTTGATTTTAATGACTACCGATACATGTATCTTAATTTGCAAATATTTTGCTAATTAAATTATTACATTTCTTTTGCTATTATTTCTTTGGCATTTTTTATGTTATTTCTTATGTTATATTTCTCATGTTATTTCTTAATTATCGCATTTCTTATCACCATCCAATAAAGCAAGCAATTTGTATATTTTTAAGATTAATAATTTGTGAAATTTAATAATTTATGAAAATTGATATTTTCAATTGTTTTATTAAAATATCTTTTAAACCTAAATTATTTTCTCCATCTAAAGTTTCAAAGATAAATATGTATCATAAAATAGAGTACTAAGAGATAACAATATAACATTCAATAATCAAAAATAAAAGCAGCTTGCTGTAAATCAATTCACCGGGTGCATTGAAATAACCAACAGAATACTTCAAATTTAAAATTGCAGTTTACATTAATGCAATGCAAACGACCGTATTAGACAACAATGTGACCTTGACTGAATGTGAAAACGTGAATGATCACCACATTTTTAAGTAAATGTTTAATTAAGAATGATGACAAAAAAACTTTAAATTAATTTTATTTTAAATAGTTGATAATGATCCATTATCAATAAATAATTATTGGAGCTAGATCAAAGGAAAGAAGAAATTTTTAATCAAAGGAAAAAAGGTAATTAATCAAAGGAAAGAAGGTAATTTTCTGAAGATGCTAACAGTAGTTAGCGAAATGTCAAAAATGTAATTTTCTGAAGATGCTAACAGTAGTTTTTTCTGAAGAGCTAACATAAGTTAGCGAAATATCAAAAATAATTTCTTCTTTCCTTTGATCTAGCTCCAATAATTATTTAAATTACTCTTTTAAAATTAATTATCGAAGGAAAAAGGTTTATTTAAAAAAGGAAAAAGGTTTATTCATCAAAGGTTTATTTTTTACAAATAAACACAATGCGCTCATTTACATGAAACTATAACTTTTTAAATTTGTTTAGAGATATCCATGGCACAATTGAAAACATTGGTGATGAAAATCGTTTGTAAGTGATGTGTGGTAACCATTTCTATTATAAAAGTTCGACTTAAATATTATTTAATGATAAATATCCTACATTGAAGTATTATCAACTGACTTCTAAAAACACATGATTTGATTCAAAAGATCTATGAACACAAAAATCGCAATTAATTTGGACTAAATGCTATCGTCACAAGTTGTTAATCTTCACAATATAATAATAAATATACAAAGAATGCTTCCCTTTTAGAAATAACTGCGAAACTTGTAATAGAATACCTGAAAATAAGGTTATATAAAATATAGTTAATGAAGCCATGATTTAATTCATTAGCTAACAGTTATCTTGACGGTTCACGGTTGTGCCTATGGGTTAATGTTATTGCTGTCCTATAGGTTTAGTACAAATTAACAAATTATGAAATGTGTGTTTTTACAAATTATGAAATGTGATTATGAGAACAAAAATATCTTACAAATAATCTTTGCGTTTTTAAGGGTTAATTGTTCAAAGTTTAAATCATTTTTGATCTCTTTACGATTTAAAATGAACTCAAAATGACATGTGCTAAATTAAGTAAAACTTGATGTAATAGATCTACAAACATTGAATTTTTAACGATAGCATTGGTAGAATTGATTAGCGCAAAACATTTGAGAGATAATATAATACAATTTATTAAAAAGGATGCACGTTTAACCAAAATATGAATGTATTTTATGTAATATGATCAGCTAAAAATGATATTTACATTTGATAAAATGGAAGTCATTAACTAAGAGATATAACGAAGAATAATATTTTTTCAAATATCCTTCGTTGCAGTGATAACTTAAAAAAACAAAGTCTACGCAAAGTAACATTGACATTCCAGTATATCAATTGTATGCCATCAACTTTATCGAGTAGAATTCATATCCCGTACAATGAATGCATTATTCTGTCATTAAGCTTTCCTTATAAGCTAAGACGGTACAGTTATCTTATTCAATTAGATGAAGGTGTTGTAATTGGCGGCCTTTTACCGAAATTGACAATATGACGGTTTTATATTTGACATAAATTATACTATGTAATAACTAGTATGTTATACTATGTAATAACTAGCGTTAAGTGATAAATATTGTAAAATATTTAATGGATATACCATAATTTTATTGTTTAGACTGGTTTTCAATCAAACTGTTGAGTCAGACTCAAAAATCGTTTCTGTACCTGTCGACCAAATGTAAGTACAAGGAATTAGAAATCAATCATTTATTTTGCGAATATGTTATTTTGTTTATTTGTTAGTCTTTTTTTCGACACTACACTTTGTATGTGATTGTATATCAAATATTATCTAACTAAACACATCAGTAAAACAAAATAATTCTATTCAATAATAATGGTATTTAATAAACAAATTAATATAACAATAATTTTTAATTCAAATTTTTATTATAAAGAGTTTACGTGAATATAAATTTAATATTTTTGAAAATGCTTAATTATTTTATCCTTTTTAATGTTATAATATTTAATATTTATTAATATTGTTTAGATTTCTTTAATTGACTCGCTTTTTAACGAACTCTTCACTGAATATTACTGCTAATTTAGATCGCATGTAAGTAAATAACTATTTGTAATTACAAATGAGTCAGATTTATTTCTACCTATTTACGTCTAAAATTATCGTCCGGTTAAAGATGTTTGTTCATAAAGGACGTTTGTTTATACTTTTGAGATAAAGTATATAAGATAATGCCATTAAGTTTAATAAAGTTAATAAATTGAGAAATAATTAATTTCTCTAACAAAAATATTATTGTTTAGAAATTTGAGCGATACTCAAGTACAAGCAAACTCTTCATTGGTTCTTTCTAATAATGTTTCTGTATTGTAAGTAAACCATTACGTTTTTTGGTTGTTTGCATCACATGTTAGTAAAAGTTCTATTAATGCTTTTTGTGAGGGCTCGAATCATAATGATGTGTATAAAACTAATAACAGTTTATGTGAGATTAATTTCTTAATATGTCGAACTTCTGTCGATAGTTAACATAGAAATTTGATTTTGACAGTTAAAAATATGTAGTACAGCGGAGAAGAAATGGTCCAAAGCAAAATTCTTTGAATTTGTTAGTGAAGAAGGCGCAAGATGACACGTGAATATTGAATTATTCTTTCAATTTCCGATTTTTTATTGTTTTTAGTGGTAAGATGTTTATCATCATCCTGGCTTGTTGTTAAATACATATGGTTGCTGTTACTATACAACTAATGACTGACTTACATGTTAAAGGCGACTTTTTGAATTTTTGGAAACATGCAAAGCGTAATCTTGTATTTGCGATTGTCAATTCTTTTTAAATCTTTTAATATTAACCGGTTGTTTTGTAGTTTGTTTGTAATTAATAGCTTGCTCTTTATCCCACTCTTTTATTTCTTAATGGCTTGCTTGTAATAGTGTTTCTCTTGTTAAGTTGCTTCGTAAACGTCATAGTTCATAGTTTATAGTTCATCGGTTTTTAGCTAAATTTATTTTTATTACTGTTTTTAAGAGTATCATTTCATTTCACAATTGTTACATGTTTTTATATTGTCTGGAAAAGTTTTAAGCGTCACTAGCGAGACTGTCGATTTTTCTTCTTCCGATAATGTCAGATTATTGAAATTGACGATGATAATCTTTCGTTTTATATTTGATGCAGTAATGGTTGTATTTTGTCCTTTAATTACAAAACATGATATTTGGATAATCTTATATAAATATCGTGATTATATAAATATCAGTCAATTTGTTTATATCGTTCAATTTTCTTCCGTAGAAATTGTACAAGAATAAGTTACAATGCTTTCAATAAACGATAATCAAAAATAAACTAAATTTAGTCATAAGAATACAACTTAGAGAAAAAAGATCGACATCGCTGATATTCTTTTAGTCATGCATCTTTAGATAATACATCTTTGGATAATATCCACATCTTCTCTGTAAAAGGTGAGATTTGTTCTCTCGGCTACTTTAGATAATACATTCTCTGTAAAAGGTGGGATTTAATTACGGATTTTTCGGTCATTTTTAATCTGATTAAAACTTTTTGTTACAAATCGTCTCTATATGGATTGTATATCTTTGACTTTCTGATACAGATTAGTAATATGGAGTTATTGTGATAGGGTACTTTTTTCTCTGAAACCATTGTTAGATAATTGGATTTGTTTTAATTCCATAAATAATGATCGTAAAAGTTCAACGAAAGATACAGTTTCAATATACTATTCAGCAGACAAAGTCACGGTCAGTGACCCTGTCTGCTGAATATATCATTAATGGTATACTTAGTTTATTTGCTAATTACAATTTTGCAAATATATTACATGCTACAGACTTCACCATTCTTTGATAAATTTAATCAACTTTTCGTATCCTTCTATTCGCTTAAGCTAAATATTTACATTCCCAATCTTTACTTTGCGTTGAGTTAAACTTAGCGAGTAACACTATTAGGATTGAAAAATTAAGGTGATTTAATACAGCAATTCTATATTAGCAAATTAATACAATATTATTTGGGATCTAGAAGAATTCAACATCGTATTTTTGTCTCACATTTATATAAAGATAATAATTCATTGTTTAGAGTGCTTGACAATATTAGCGTGAAATCGAATTTTTTGATATACGGATCTGGCAATGTTGCAGTTCTGTAAGTGTTTGTTAATTTTAAAAATTACAGGTAATTTTCACAATATGCTAGCAGAAGTTAGCGAAATATCAATAAATTTTTTTACTATCCTTTTCGATGGTAATTTTCTGAAGATGCTAACAGAAGTTAGCGAAATATCAATAGACAGTTTTCCTTTTTTATTTGATCCAATAATTATTTATCAACTATTTTAAAAATAAAGTTTTATTAAATATAACTTTTTAAACATATTAAATTAAAAATATTTATTTTTTCAAGTATAAAAGCATCATAATTATTATATCTAGATCAAAGAAAATAGGAAAACTTTTTATTTCGCTTACCTCTGTTAGCATCTTCAGAAAATTACTCTGAAGTAATTTTCTGAAGATTCAAACTAAGGTTTGCAAAATATCAATAATAAAATTACTATTTTTTCGATTTAGCTCCTATAATTCTTTATAAATTATCGCTCTTTATATCAAAGTATATCTTTCATAGTTTAGTTAAAAATATTTGCAATTTTTCTAACACGGCATCATGTTTTATAATTGTTTATCATTATTTTCGAACGCTTTTATAATTTAATCCAAAAATTATATAAATAATGTTAAGTAAATTGATATTATTAATAAATAATTATTAAATATAATCACGATGTAATATTAAATATTTTTAATATTATGTTATTGATATAAATAAAGAAGTTTGGAAATTTTATGTTTATATAAAAATTTATTTTAAATAAATTTCACAGACGAAACAAATAATGTATTTCCTAGATTGATATTAAAGCTTTCTACTAATAAATAAATGAATGTCAATTTGTATATTTTGATGTAACAACAAAGTATGCATTGTATTAGACACTCTACCTCAATATATATATTCACGTATCTCAGGTCTCTATTATCAAAATCGAAATTATTTGAATAATGTTAAATATATTGATATTATTAATAAATAATTTATCACTGATCATATGATTGCAAAATTCATGGAATTGTTTGCTTAGAACCTGTCGAATGACTCAACTGTGTTTTAAACCTTCGACACCAATCTTATAACAAAATGTAATGTTTCAAAATAACCACGATGTTTTCTTTTTTAGAAAGATTAAAAATACCGTATTTGAATCAAACTCGGTGCTGTGCATTTCTGGTAATGTGCGTAAGATGTAAGTGAAATATTGGTATGGTCTTCGTTATAATATTTCATTCTGCTTCAATTATTGTTCGTTTGTATTTCTGAAGACAATATCCGAAGACTTCGTATTGTTTTGAAGACAATACTGTTGTCTTTCTAAAGCTAATAAAGTTGCCTTTCCAAAGACAACTATATTATTGCGATATGGTCGTAATCTTCAAAGATGTGTTTGTAATTAAAACAATTTTATTCGCGAAATCCTCGTTGTAAATTAAGAAGGCCATGTAAATGATACGGAATACATTAAATATTTGTTTTTAGTTATTACTTTTTATACTTTATAGACGGGGTTTCTGATTTACAAAATTGTGTCTAGACAAGTTTTTATGTGCTTGTATTGTGTTGGATCAATCACCTTTGAGATTAAACATTATTTATACTAAATGAACAAATAGAAAATCTACAACTTTTACATTTGATGCGCTTGTATATTGTTTGATAAATTGTCTTTACGATTAAATATCGTTTATACCAAATGAACAAATTGAAAATCCACAATACTTAAATTGAAAATCTACACCACTGATTTCGTGTATATCGTATTAAGAATTTATTAAAGAATTTTAATAGCCAATTATGTGCCAAATTGAGTTTAATAAATTGTAAAGTGCAATTGCATGATGATTAAAAGCTGGTTTTATTGTGATAACTCTGAAGTTATCTTTAAAATCTTTTACAAGTTATGTGAACTGTGTACATCTTATATCAATAGCGTCAAACAGTGACGTTTAACTTACTATTATAGCAATGAGTTAAACGACTTTAAATTTGTGTGTAATATTTCGTATATTCGATAGACAATATTGCAATATTCATCAATCAAACCTTCAAAAAAATGTCATACTGCTTTGGGATAAATCAATGTGGAATAGTGCAACACTCTATTGCTATTTTAATATTGCAAGCATTCTTTCTATTGATTCTTCAATATATTATATGATAGTGCATTATAATGTATATAATGTATATAAAATGTATATATAATGCATTGATAATTATTGGTGCCCAATGATGCTTTCGCAGTAGATTCGGTTTTATTATTTACGATTAATACCAACTAGCGTTTATGCACTTCAAAATGATTTCTTTTATTCATATAAAATTAATATTTTGTTTAGACAGTTTAAGAATTCTATCATTACATCCAACTTCTTACTGGATATAGCTGGCAAAGTTTCAGTGATGTGAGTATATGGTTGTTTTGAATAAGCCAATACTTTTGTGTTAATGTTGTAATCATATTATGTGAATTTGCTTCTTTCTGACCGAATAATTATATTGTTTTAAATTGCGCAACGTAGACATTTAAAAAACGTAAACTAAGTTATGTGATATGATTTGTTCTACTGACAAGTTATTATTGACATGTGGGTTTTATCCCTGGTAATATAACCTCTGTCAGAAATACTGAAACTATGTATTATTGATACAACATTATTTTTCTACTAACTTTCAAGCAAGTTTGATGATTTCTTTTTCTTCTTTTAACGGAGAAGTATAAATCAACAAAATATTATTGGAAAATATTATTAAGAAACCTTGTGAAAGGTGGCTTCACAAGACAGTATATTCTTTAATTGCATATTCTTCATTAATTCGCTCAGATTCAAAGTGTCATCATTAGTCGTGTACCAGATGTAAGGCTGAATAAATGGTAGAGAAGCGTGTGCCAAGCAATTTCTTTAGGAAGTTTACTAAGAAGTAGAATAAGTCGAAGTTATGTAGCTACAAGGCCCTACTGATGAGACCACACTGGATCGAAGGGTAGACTAATATCGAAATTCCCCATTGCGAGCTAGGCGCTGGGGATAATATGCTGCATCCAAGTTAAGCTGTCCGAATAATAAAAACATTACACGTTTTAACATGTTTACTATAAGAGTAGATAAATAAAAGTTGTAGCATTTTCTTCATTAATTCTTTGAAATCCATGGTATAGATTTACCTCGCGCCGATAAATTCAGATATATTGACTATACCATATTTACCGACGGGTACTTGTCTTACGTGAGCACTTAACGTTTAAACGCAACTTGGGATAAATAGTTAAAACAACTTTGTTTTGAGCGATCGAAAATTTAAGGATTATCTCAAATCCATTATTTATCAAACAGTTATCCGTCCAGGGCATTTATACTGGTCAATATAAAGGCACTGAACTATAATATAGTTAAGTGCTATTGCAAAGGCAGATGAAAATCGGTTTGCCACAATGATCATATAGATCATATTCTATATGATCTATTTGATCATCTATCGCTGATCAAATTAGCATTTAAAGTAGCATTTAAACGCAACTTGGGATAAATAGTTAAAAACAACTTTGTTTTAGGCGATCAGAAAATTAAGGATAATCTAAAATCCATTATTTATCAAACAGTTATCCGTCCAGGGCATTTATACTGGTCAATATAAAGGCACTATACTATAATATAGTCAAGTGTTTTTGCAAAGGCAGATGAAAATCGGTTTGCCACAAAGATGCTGCCATGGACCAGTGAACTCACAAGACTAGACCATGCTCATAACGATGATATTTGTACGGAATATGTCACACTTATTGCTGATAAAATATGATAAACTCGCATTCGGTGTTTCGGACATGCACTATGAGAAGTGCGTGTCCGAATTAATAAAGAAGTATAAATCAACCAAATATTATTTAAAATATATTTAAACTATTCAATAGAAATTTGTTTAAGAATGAATAATAAACAATATGCTTTGTATTAGAATAAGGTACACTAAATAATCAAATTTCACCAGAGGAAATACGACATTAGCATGCATTTGGCTCCACTGCTATGTTAAGTCAAGGAATAGGGTCCGAAAACTGATAGCATATCAGTTCCTTCTGCAGAATTCTTATCCGTATTCTAATACATAGTCTGTTATTTTAAATAACAGACGTCTGTTATTTTAATAAACAGACGCCTTTTATTTATTAATAAATTTAAAATTTTATAACTTTAAATTTCGGTAAAACGTTTTGTTTTAATATTTAGAAATATGCACGATACTATCTTTAAATTTACTATATTTAAAGTATATGACTCATACTTTTTTATTATTTGTTTGATTTTGCGAAAAATAATGTCTGTAAAAACATTATTTTATACAACCAACAAGACTGCTTAGCCAAACAAAGTGCTGTGGTCAAATAATTAGTTATTACGATATTCTGTTTTTTAAGAAATAAAATATTTTCTTTAATTGTGGCTTTTTAAGTATCAGGTAATAGATCGTATGCTACATGTGCTTCAAAATGATCAAACTAGCAATTTTTTAATTTTTGCACAATTTTTCAACGTTTTTATAAATTATTTATTAATCTTCTTTATACTATTTAACCGTCAATTCCAACATACACTCACAAAATGTCCAGCCTCTTATAAACTCCTTACAGGTCCAACACTTTTCGAAATAAATTTCGAGAGCAGGTCATTTAAGTATAGAGCAGTATAACCTCCTTACATTAAAAGATTACAAGACCTGCTCTCAAAATCTATTTCGAAAAGTGTTAGACCGGAAAGTAATTTAAAATTTGCAGGAAAGTTTCGTACAATTTTTCAACTACTTCCTGGATTCCTATAGAATTATATATTCTATATAATCTATTTGATCGCTGATCAAATTATTGCAAAATCAATGGAACCGTTGATTAAACCGCCTAGTTTAATGTTTTTAATGTTTTTAATTAAGAATTAAAAACATCAAATGAATAATTTTATTAACATTATATAAATTATTTGTAATATTTGATATATAATTAAGATATTATTAATAAATAATTATTAAATATAATCACGATGTAATATTAAATATTTTTAATATTATGTTATTGATATAAATAAAGAAGTTTGGAAATTTTATGTTTATATAAAAATTTATTTTAAATAAATTTCACAGACGAAACAAATAATGTATTTCCTAGATTGATATTAAAGCTTTCTACTAATAAATAAATGAATGTCAATTTGTATATTTTGATGTAACAATAAAGTATGCATTGTATTAGACACTCTACCTCAATATATATTCACGTATCTCAGGTCTCTATTATCAAAATCGAAATTATTTGAATAATGTTAAATATATTGATATTATTAATAAATAATTTATCACTGATCATATGATTGCAAAATTCATGGAATTGTTTGCTTAGAACCTGTCGAATGACTCAACTGTGTTTTAAACCTTCGACACCAATCTTATAACAAAATGTAATGTTTCAAAATAACCACGATGTTTTCTTTTTTAGAAAGATTAAAAATACCGTATTTGAATCAAACTCGGTGCTGTCCATTTCTGGTAATGTGCGTAAGATGTAAGTGAAATATTGGTATGGTCTTCGTTATAATATTTCATTCTGCTTCAATTATTGTTCGTTTGTATTTCTGAAGACAATATCCGAAGACTTCGTATTGTTTTGAAGACAATACTGTTGTCTTTCTAAAGCTAATAAAGTTGCCTTTCCAAAGACAACTATATTATTGCGATATGGTCGTAATCTTCAAAGATGTGTTTGTAATTAAAACAATTTTATTCGCGAAATCCTCGTTGTAAATTAAGAAGGCCATGTAAATGATACGGAATACATTAAATATTTGTTTTTAGTTATTACTTTTTATACTTTATAGACGGGGTTTCTGATTTACAAAATTGTGTCTAGACAAGTTTTTATGTGCTTGTATTGTGTTGGATCAATCACCTTTGAGATTAAACATTATTTATACTAAATGAACAAATAGAAAATCTACAACTTTTACATTTGATGCGCTTGTATATTGTTTGATAAATTGTCTTTACGATTAAATATCGTTTATACCAAATGAACAAATTGAAAATCCACAATACTTAAATTGAAAATCTACACCACTGATTTCGTGTATATCGTATTAAGAATTTATTAAAGAATTTTAATAGCCAATTATGTGCCAAATTGAGTTTAATAAATTGTAAAGTGCAATTGCATGATGATTAAAAGCTGGTTTTATTGTGATAACTCTGAAGTTATCTTTAAAATCTTTTACAAGTTATGTGAACTGTGTACATCTTATATCAATAGCGTCAAACAGTGACGTTTAACTTACTATTATAGCAATGAGTTAAACGACTTTAAATTTGTGTGTAATATTTCGTATATTCGATAGACAATATTGCAATATTCATCAATCAAACCTTCAAAAAAATGTCATACTGCTTTGGGATAAATCAATGTGGAATAGTGCAACACTCTATTGCTATTTTAATATTGCAAGCATTCTTTATATTGATTCTTCAATATATTATATGATAGTGCATTATAATGTATATAATGTATATAAAATGTATATATAATGCATTGATAATTATTGGTGCCCAATGATGCTTTCGCAGTAGATTCGGTTTTATTATTTACGATTAATACCAACTAGCGTTTATGCACTTCAAAATGATTTCTTTTATTCATATAAAATTAATATTTTGTTTAGACAGTTTAAGAATTCTATCATTACATCCAACTTCTTACTGGATATAGCTGGCAAAGTTTCAGTGATGTGAGTATATGGTTGTTTTGAATAAGCCAATACTTTTGTGTTAATGTTGTAATCATATTATGTGAATTTGCTTCTTTCTGACCGAATAATTATATTGTTTTAAATTGCGCAACGTAGACATTTAAAAAACGTAAACTAAGTTATGTGATATGATTTGTTCTACTGACAAGTTATTATTGACATGTGGGTTTTATCCCTGGTAATATAACCTCTGTCAGAAATACTGAAACTAGATTATGATACAACATTATTTTTCTACTAACTTTCAAGCAAGTTTGATGATTTCTTTTTCTTCTTTTAACGGAGAAGTATAAATCAACAAAATATTATTGGAAAATATTATTAAGAAACCTTGTGAAAGGTGGCTTCACAAGACAGTATATTCTTTAATTGCATATTCTTATATTCGCTCAGATTCAAAGTGTCATCATTAGTCGTGTACCAGATGTAAGGCTGAATAAATGGTAGAGAAGCGTGTGCCAAGCAATTTCTTTAGGAAGTTTACTAAGAAGTAGAATAAGTCGAAGTTATGTAGCTACAAGGCCCTACTTGAGACCACACTGGATCGAAGGGAATAAGAAATTCCCCATTGCGATAGGCGCTGGGGATTTTGTCCAAGTTAAGCTGTGAATAATAAAAACATTACACGTTTTAATCTATAAGATATTATGTGCATTTTCTTCATTAATTTGCATGGTATAGATTTTCTTTCAGATATATTGACTATACCTTCTTTCTGACCGAATTATTATATTGTTTTAAATTGCATTATCCGCAATTGATTATAAATTTTTTATACAGATAAATAGGTTATCGGTCAATTGATGTCAATAATATTTTTTGATCTTCACGATTATTTATTTTTAATCTTCTCTCGTCAGTCTTAATTTTAGTTTCAGTATTATGTCTCGAAGCTTGGATACACATAGATGTTGCTGTCGCTAGTTTAATTATGCCATTATTCAATTATTGATCAATTATTCAATTTATGTCGCTTTGCCCTCAATTATGACATTTTTTTTCTCTTACTTTTTGACTTTTTCTTTGCTATAATTTTTAAAGTTTGCTATTTGTAAATACCTTTTGCGAACGAGAACGTTACAGTTGAACGTTGCATTCTGAAGTAGTCGGTGCCACCGACTACTTCAGAATTAATAGATAAAGCAACTCTGTAGGTTTTGCTCAATAGTTACATATCTACATGTATCTGCTAATTTTGTTTCCAATACTTTCCTCTGGAGATCATTCTTTATAATTTTGGTACCACCTATTATTCATGATAGAGCATACGAAACTGAAAATTCTGTGCCGTACGCACATTTTTTCGAAACATTTTTCGATTGCAATCTATATCTTGTACACATTGCATCCTGAAATTCTTGTGGACTTAGCATGCATCCGTGTTTTCTTCCTGGGCTAGTGCTAATCATGACTAGGCTCCTTAGTCCGCAGCCTATCTCGTCATCTGAATGGCATGTTGGTCCATGTTCTGGTTCAAACCAACTAATGCCTGCGTTAATAATGAGTGTTTATCTGACACATTTTATTATGTCATTTTTTCATCAGCAGAATTCAACTTTAATAATGCTTTGTCATACGTCTCGATCAATTCGATTTCTACATTTATATCGCCTATATTAGGTAGATACCAAGTTTGCCTAACCTAACCGGTAATGGTAACATTAAATCCTTATTTAATGCCCACGTTCTTATTGTAAACCTTCATTTATGTTGTAATCCATGACAGAAGGCATAATATGATGCATGATAATCAACATTTACTATATATGGCAAATATTTCACCATTTTAACCCATTCACTATTTTTTCATTTAATGGTTGTTAAATTAAATTCGGTGTCTACGAAATTCGATGTACCGCCCTGGCTTCCAAGAACCACAATACTATCTGTAAGAATAAGTAGAGCACATTGTCCAAACATTCTTATCACATTTCATGCATTCTCAGGGTGTGTAAGTATTTGGTATTTCTGAATATATCTCTTGACATAATAATCTCTTTTTTCGTTATCTCTTTACATGATAAGCATAATATTTTCCGATTGACGATATTCTTTTTAATACTTTTAATAATCCAGAGACGTCTCTAATGTAACACACATTATCTGCATACCACATCTTCGTATTTTTCTTCAGCGTATGTTCCGTTTCGTTACGAGTCTGGCTTTTTGACCACATGCCTCCACTTTTCTCTGTACATCGCGCATTCTGCTGTTACCACAACTATCATCACATCCATTCTTATTGTGTTCAAACATTTCTGCTTAAAACGTCTAAGGGGTCGTTTTCCTGATACAACTAGTCCATCCCACTCCTTCTGATGGTGGTTGTGCTTGCGCGGGTGACATGTTCAAATTATTGTAATCGGGCTTCCCGCAATTTTTCTTCTATCAGCTGAATTCCTAATCGTTTTCTGATGTTATTATTTCTTATGTGATCGAGAAGTGTAATGCCGGCCATCCACATCAGCACTCGCATTTCCATTGCTGCTAATTTGAGTGCGCTTTAGTTTGTAGCAGGGCAGCACTCTGTTCTAAATAGTGCGTCTAGGCGAATGACGATGCGGTATATCTTTGATTTAAGATTATTTGGCATTTTTTATCATATATTACGCCAGTCATTGCGCGCCATTTTGCACACGTACAGTTGATCCTCCTAGTGATCTCAACTTAAATCGACCCGTCTGATGCTACGGTGTTGCCCGTGCATGGAAAGTCCTCTTTCGTTTTAATTTTAATACCATTAATCTGGAAGTTATCTGCTACGGAATTTGTAATCAGCATAACTGTCTTCTTAAGATTTAGGCGTAGGATATTATTTTCCAGCTGATCTTTTCACGCACGGACTTGTAGCTCAAATTTGTTTCTATCCTTGTATACACCCATTACATCATCAGTGTACAGGATAGTCCATGGAACAGACCATAGTAGGTCGCTAGTGATTGCATTTATGACCAGGATGACCATGATGTGATAAAACGGATCCTTGGTGTACTCCCACCCGATGAATGTCACAATCATTCCTTTTGGAATGATTGTGACAGTCCAGCGCCGGATGTCACTTCACTCGCCGAGTGCGTGCATAGGATCTTTAACCACTCAAATATCTCACCTGACACATTATGTCCTATTATTGCGAATCAGATAACGTTCCCGGGTACTATATCAAACGCTTTTTCGAGGTCAAGAAAGGCAATATACAGTGGCTTGAGCCTTTTGCAGTGTTAATGCATCAACGCTTAATGCCTGAATGGCGTCTATCGTTCCATATCCCTTTACAAATCCAGTTTGGTTCACTGTAATCTCCACAATAAGTCGAAGTCTTGTTATATTACTCTCTCAAGAATCTTCATCGTGTGATATAACAGCCTTATCTGGCGATAGTTTAAGCAATCTGCTGGACACTCCTTGTGTTTCCAAATTGGCACAGCCAAACTCTGTCCAGTCACGAGGCATTTGTCTTTCACGCAATACCCTGTTTCAGAACGCTGTGAGCCATTATACCGGTGCTAGCATGACAACTTTCACAATTCTGATGGTATATCATCTGTGTCTGTAGCCTTTGCTAGTCATAAATTATATAGAGCGGCTGTAAATTCTTCCTTATTGAGATTTCTTCAATAGAACCGAGACAGGATTGATAGAGAGACCGCTGGATAAGGAAATTCAGTTGTGCTGAACATCTCATGGTATTACCATAATATTTAGCACACCTTTTTCTTATCATTTGTGAGTTTTCAGTACTCATTGATAAGATGAAAACGACCAATATCCTCAATCTGTTTTTGTCGATTTTTAGCCAGGCGGTATAATGTATTTTGCGCTTGCCTACTGTCCAATTCATCATACAGGGCCTAATATTTTCTGCTCTTAGTGGCAGCAACTGCAATGACATGCTTTTATTTAATGCTTATATCTTGATATAAACATTAAATTAACATTAACTAAAACTACTATTAACTTATATCGTAAAGATGACATATTTAAATTTACAAGAAACATATTTTTGCATAAGCATTCATGCGTACCACATAATATAAAATATAGTACATTAAATAATGAAATTTTAAGAATTGTAACAATATGTAATGATATTGTCTTTCTTCAAAATCATTTTAATAATTTAATATATACATATTAAGTAAATATAAATATATGGATAAAATTGAATTAATAGAATCCTTAAATATTTTAATAAATCAAAATTATTTAAAAGTAGGGACATCTATATTTAGACAAGTAAAAGGTGTTCCAATGGGTGGTAATAGTAGCCCAATTATAGCTAACTTGTTTTTAAGCTTTATAGAATATGAATTTGTTCATAACTGTGTAAAAACTAAATCTAAACAATATAAATATATGAAATATATGTTTCGATACATTGATGATATATGTGTATTTAATTCTAATAATTTTTATTCAATTAGTGAGCACATTTATCCAGAAAGCATTATTCTTAACAAAACCAATATTAATGATAAAGAAGGTGTATATCTAGATATGAACATTAAATTAACATTAACTAAAACTACTATTAATTTATATCGTAAAGATGACATATTTAAATTTACAAGAAACATATTTTTGCATGAGCATTCATGCATACCATATAATATAAAATATAATACATTAAATAATGAAATTTTAAGAATTGCAACAATTTGTAATGATATTAGTTTTCTTCAAAATCATTTAAATAATTAAATAGATACATATTTTAAACTAGGTTACTATAAAAATAAAATCAAAGAGTTAAATATATAAATCAACAAGATATTATTAAAAATAAAGTTGTTATATATAACTTACGTTTATATATAACTTGCGTTTCTTTCATACTCATAAAATTGTTAATTTTAATATTTGAAATATACACGATACTATCTTTAAATCAAACTCTTCACTTGTTTAATCCACTTGTTTAATAAGTAAAAATATAACTTAATATTTATTAAGATAAATTAATATAAATTAATATAAAAATAAAGAACAAGGATAAAAATTATAAATTAAGATAAATCAATATTTGTATAAATTTGTAATCTATATTCAAATTTGTAATCTATATTGTTGTATTCATACTGTAATATTGCAAATATTTGTTAGCAAAATATTGTTTTTGTGTGTGGTGCTTTATAAATTGCCGAAATGGTGATAACATAATTATAAATAATCTATGTCTTAAATAGAATAATTTTAAGAATATAAAATATTTTGACGTTTTTCATTATCTTTTTATCTTACGTTTCTTCCGTAACCATAAAATTGTTAATTTTAATATTTAGAAATATGCACGATACTATCTTTAAATCAAACTCTTCACTTGTATTCTCTGGGAACTTCACAGAAATGTAAGTAGAACTGAATTTGATTTTATAATTTTTCAAACTTTTGTACTTTTTGATTTCATTGATTTCATTTTAATTGTTAAATTATATTAATAAGTACTTATCTTACAACAATAATCCTATAAGGATTATTTGAAATTCAATCGTTCTGTTGTTTTTTCATTATCGATCCCAATCTACTTGTATTTTTTTAAATAGTCATCTGTCTAGAAGGTAATTGTCTATTGCTGATATTTTTATTGATTATAAGAGCAGAATTTTATTTAGATACTAATTTTTAAATCATCGCAACTTATAACTTTATGTAATTAAAAAATTTCTGAATTACAAATTGAGTTTATGATTAACTTTTACTATTTTATTATTTGTTTGATTTTGCGAAAAAATAATGTCTGTAAAAACATCAGATTTTGTAGTATGATTCTAGCTGCTTTGGCTAATTGAGTTTTTGTCAATTTTTTATAAACTGCATATTTATTCTAAAAAAAATTTCATTTTTTTGCATAGCTTGCAGATTGTATGTAATTGTGAATTCGTGTAAAACTTTCTACCTTGTTTTTCAAAAAAATTGGTTTAATAATAAACAAAATAGATTTATTATCTATAAGTTGCCTAACTTAAGATGTTCTGTTAATAAAGTATACATTTATACATCGTCTACATGCTGTTATGATATATTGCTACAATATAAATTTTACAATTGTAATTTTTCAATTGGTGCTATTAAAATATCATGCAATAAATCGTATGCTAGGTGTCGTTTAAAATCATCAAACCAACCATGTTTTAATCTTTGCACAATTTTTTGACGTTTTTATAAACTATTTATTAATCTTCTTTATTCTATTAAACCGTCAATTGAAATTATTCTTTTAAAAGCTTTTGGCTATTATCATTTTCGTCGCACCACATCGTTATTATTGCCTAGATTTAAAAATGAATTTTAATAGAATTTGATTAATAAAATGAATTAACTTTAAAATGAATTTTAAAATGAATTGTCGTGTTTATTTTTCTCTGATCATTTTGTTTGTAGTTCACAATGAAGATTATTAGTTTCGGCAAATGAACTATTTTAGATTCTTCATAATTCGACTTGTCTGAAGTTTGGCGTATATCTCCCTATCAACTCGTCTGAATGTTCTATAAATCTAATAAGCAAAATATTTTGTTAATATCTTTTGTGTTGTACTGAGTCTTTTGAAACTCCTTTTAAATTCTTTGTTACGAGATATAAGAATTAATTATCTTTTGCTTAGATGCATTACATGCCATTAAATAATCTCGTTTATTCTTTTTCAATCTATACATCGGACTCTGGTCAATCATCTTATGATAGTTTTTATTCTCCAAGATTTAATTTTTAATTACAGTACTCGTCCTTATTATTTTCAAACCTACAATATTAATAACCATCAATCCCAGATATTAGTTAGTTAAGAAGATCAACAACTGTTTTACAGTGCAAAACAGTAGTTATAATTGGAATTGACTTCTAGTAATACTTTGATCGGGTTTAAAATTTTATTTTTATGATTGTAATCAGTAAGTTCATATCATATTTTGTTTACTCTTATTATTTATAAATAAATGTTTAGAAAGCTATACAATTCAATCATTGAATCAGACGTTTCATTTGGTTTGTAAGTAGCAACGAATTTAAAATTATCCATTTTTTGGTAATATTTATTTTTCGATATTATAAAATTCGTATTTTTCTAATAATTTCTACTCAAATCAAATTTATATACTTGATTCTATACATATCTGTTCTTTTTCATATTTTACATTTTAGAATTACTGTTCAAGGAAATATATATTATTTAATGCATGTACGAGGACTACGTACACAAATGTAAGTTATCAATCACTTAAGACCTTTACAATATTTGAAAATACACTTTCCTAAATTAAATATGGCGAGAACCAAAGTTCATATGTCAGCTTAATCTAATTATCCTAAAAACTATACAAAATTGACACATTATCAAAGTTAATGAATTGATTTAGCCTGTTGGCATACTGAGATAATGTACTGTTTAATTTAATGATTTATTACTTCTACCTGACACTTGCTTGGTATTATGTTTTCACAATAAATATGATGGTACAATTTTAAAAAGATATTTAATAAACGATCACATCCTTATGAAATGACTGTTTTTATTTGAATAAATTGATTAGTAACGGTAATTTACTTTTATATGTTCGTTGAAAATTGCACATTTTTCTTGATAATAGCAGCTAATTTGTGAGGCACATTCGACCAAAAAGAGACAATTTCAAATATTAAAATGTATTGTCTGCCTAAGTTATAAAAATTATCCTACAGTTTTACATTACGATATTAAACGAATAGAATGCTGCGCTTTTCACATTTCTATGCTATTATTGAAACAGCAACATCTACTTTTATTATAAATTATTGTTTCTTTGTACTTGCCATCAGAAAATTTTCATCAAAAAAATTTTTGAATTCTCGATAACAAATTTCATCACAAACTCCAGAATGAATTTACAGTTTTCATTAATTTGTATTTTCTATAACAAAAATATATATTTAAGAATTTTTAGATCACACAAAAGGAATAAATTTTCAAAATATAAATACATACGATATCAGTACGCTTTATACAAATCTAGAATTAGTAGATATTAAAGAAGCGTTAGTAAAATTAATTAATCTTATATTCGGAAAAAATATACATATATATGTTATAATAATTATAACGCCTATCTAACAAAAATTAAACCATCAAATAAATATAAATATATGGATAAAATTGAACTAATAGAATCCTTAATATTTTGATAAATCAAAATTATTTAAAGATAGGGACATCTATATTTAGACAAGTAATAGGTGTTCCAATGGGTGGTAATAGTAGCCCAATTATAGCTAACTTGTTTTTAAGCTTTATAGAATATGAATTTGTTCATAACAATTTAAAAAATAAATCTAAATTATATAACGATATGAAATATATGTTTCGATATATTGATGATATATGTGTATTTAACTCTAATCATTTGTATTCAATAAGCGAACAAATTTATCCAGGTAGCCTTATTCTTAATAAAACCAATATCGATGATAAAGAAGGTGTATATCTAGATATGAACATTAAATTAACATCAATTAAAACTACTTTAAATTTATATCGTAAAGATGACTAGGAATGTGTAGCAGAAACTGGTTGTTTGAAAGAATTGCTCTGGAAGACAAATATTCAGCACATTGCAATTCTCGTTGAAGATACGGAGGGGATGATAAAGTAAACGAAAAGCGAAAACATCAAAGTAATATTAAACTCGATTATGCACATTCAGTCAATGAAGGCTGATAAATTTATTATAGATGGGATTTTAACGCCTGCGTCGAAGAATTATGCGGGCTGTTTTGCGAATAAATCGATACAGAGGGGCAATAACGCAAGATGGGGAATTTGAGGAAAAAAGTGAGGTGCAATTGTTAAGACGATGTGGCATGAGGGGGCCCATTAGAGTGTTGAAAATGGAAAAATTTGTTTTTTTTTATTTTGAATGCGACGAATGTCACAGAGAATAGGATAACAGGAACGAACCTTTTTAGTGTAAATGATGAGAACGAGTGGAGCATATAATTACTCCAAGAAATGTAATGGAATCCAGTAAGGAAGGCGATGTCCATTGAAAAAGAGAGCAGTATAAGGTTGAATCTGCATGCGGCAAGGGTGGATCCAAAGAACACTATATTTCGTGGGATTTAGAACTGAGTACATAACCTTGCGGTACACTACGGGGTATAGCGAACGCTGAACTAACTGCATTGTCGAATGATACAGTGACAGAGTGGCCAATAAAATATGACGAGAAGCATTTAAGAGAGAAGTTGAGAAGCCATAACGATGTTGAAGGAGGTGAAGGAGAATAGATTGATCTACAATGTAAAAAAGTCGACGACAAATCAAGCGAAATGAACAGGGAAGTTAACTGTTGATCGCGAGCCAAGATAAGATCACCCATTGGCATTGTGACAAGCAGTTTCAGTGGAGCTGAGTTTACGGTATGGGGCTTGATATTGAGGAAGAATGTTTGACGAATTTAGGTTGGGTATGACTTGGTGAAAAATGAGTGTTTCAGAGAGTTTCAAAATAGGATTATGTAGTGATATAGGACGGCAAGACGATGGGAGATCAAGGTCAAGAGATTTGGATTTTATGAGCGGACAGCTAGTGCCAGCCTTCCTTGCAGTAAAGAAGATCTTTAGTCGAATACACGAGTTAAATAGTTTACCGAAGAAAGATACTAGTGCGCGGGCAATAGATTTAAGGACAGTTGTTGTTAAAAGATCATGAGGGGAGGAAGAGTTCAGTACGATAATTTAATAAGAAGACATAGGCGATAAGTGGAAAAGTTTAGGAAGGCATGATGTTACAATGACTGAAGAGTAACCAAGATGTGGAAAAGTAAGACATACATTGTAAAGTTTAAATTTGAGATAACTAGCGAAAATTGAAAGATCGATTGAGCAAACGAACAAAGAATATGCACGCGGAAAGAGTTGATTTAATACTTTCCAGCGCTTCTGATCAGAAGTCGCGGATGATATGTGATTATTCCAAAAGAGTGTAGCTTTAGTCTGAAGAAACGAACGATTATGACGGCTTTTGTTGGGCAATTGATCGTGGATGGATGGAAATAGGGCGATAGTGCAGCGATAAATAAAATGCTTACACGTTCTCTATAGGCTACGGAGAATACGACTGCATGAGCGACATTCACTGTCAAACCAAGGATCAGAGTGTTTAGTGATAGTAGGAATTTTGTAGCGGAAGAATGTAATTGACAATGAAAGAAACTTAGAAGTAGTAAAGGTTGGCAAGGAAATCAGGCGGAAATGGGAACAAGGAAGTATATAGTGTAGAAGAAGCTAGTTCAGAAGTGAAATCCACAAGCAACAAAGAAGACCATGTTCAAAAAGTGGCTACCCTATGAGATTTGTCTACATGGTCTAGATTAATTCTAATTGAGACGATGTTGTGGTCAGATATTCCTGGGTCACGCTCTTCAAAGAATATGGATGATGGTGACGAGGATCCTGGGCTGTAAATCAAGTAGTTCAAAAGTGGTGAGTGAAAGACAGGATGAGCTAATAGCAGTAACAGTGAAGGTAAACTTGGTTAGAATGATTAAATTACCTTGACGAACTAAAGTTTCGTGGCTGGAGTTACGAAGAGGTCGAGGAAAATAGGTAACAGAGTAACCATTAAGTCATAGACGACGAATGGCAATATCATCATTTCCTTGCTAGGTTTCAGTTGCTAGGCAGAGGATATCGAGATTTGATTCGTGAAGTGCGTAGAGAATCGAGTCGACCTTTGAGTGCAATGATTGATAATAGAAAAGATTCAGGCAAATGATGGATGATCTGGTTAAGATAGCAGTGATAGCATCGATGCTAAATGCCTCGGTTGATCTAGCAGTGAAGGATTTGTGGGATGTATGGGTATTATAAAGTGACACATGATGGGCGCTTTTAGTTGCTTCCTGCTGTAAGTTCGGTACTGCAGCATCATGAACAGGAACTATTAAAATAGCGGTGCGCTCGGTTTGAGGCCTGTTACGACAGTTCTTCGCATAGCAATATGCGAAGACCTCACCTTGCCCCAACAGCTAGAATTCTCGATAGAATTTTTCGAACTCGATTGAACTTGATAAAACAGCAAGAAGTTTAGTGATAGCACGTGATAAATACTGTCTCAGTTTAATATATTATAAAATTCTTCAATTGTGGTGTTTAGTAAAACTTTGGTAATTTCGGTTTGTCCTCGATTATAATTAGCTGAATAATTAGTACTTTTAGTATTCTAAGTTTCTTCAGCAATAATTTCTATAATTTATTTCTATATTTCTATAATGCAATAAAATTATATTATTATAACAAACTGTATCAGTTTGGCAATTATATAACATTGCAGTCTAATAATATTATTATATTTTTATTGTTGTGTATTTTAAAATATAATCAGATTATTAGTGAATTTGAAGTATATTTTACTCAATAAATTTTAGAGTTTACTAATAATGTTTTAGAGCATTTCACAATACTACCATTGTCTCAAAAACTTCAATATATGTTACTGGTAAGATTGACATGTAAGTATCATTATTATTTTGATTATAATATTTATAATCTGGTCGGCACGTTATCGGTTTGCATGCTATCGTGTTCGCATAGCTTAGGTTTAATCTGTATTGTTGTGCAATGCAGGGTTTTGAACAATCAGGATGATTTTTATTTCATTTTATTATTCCGAAAGTTTAATTAAATATTACTCAATCTCTTCAAACATTAGTAAATTTAATAACAAATTTTTTAAGTTTTTATAATTTTTGTAAATGATATTTTTATCGTTTAGGGATTTTTACAATTCTTTGTTTAAATCAAACTCTTCATTACTGGTTCTTTCTAGTGCTGGTTCAATGTTGTAAGTATCTATGGTATTTAAAATAACCTTTTTGGATAAAGTTATGTAGAGTGCATTGTAGTTAATATTTAAAATTCTTTAACTAAACCACGGATTAACTAAATCAAAACATCTACTTAAGTTTATGAAAGCTCACCAATAAGCTTCGAATTACTACATATATAAGTCGATATATTTGAAAAGTTATATAAAAAAATCTGTTATATAAAAGTATTTATATATATTGTGTACACTTTAAACAAACAGATGAAAGTTGCCGTCGGCATTTGAAGTACTTTTGAAATGTTCTCATATTTTTTCGAACATTCGAACGAATTAATGAAATACGATCAGTCTGATTTTTTCTGAATTCAAAGACATTTCATGTCCGCTTTTGATTTATAATTAATTTCTCGAAAATCAGACTATTTTTATAAAATTATCTTAATTTATGCTCTTTTGTATATAGATGAATAATCAGGATATTTGATTTTTATAAAAATTTAAACCGATAAAATGTCTTAGATTTAAAATTTTTAAACGTTTATTTGCTTTTGGAATTTTCATCGCTAAATCTTTACGCATGTTGTTAAAATCTATTGGAAACACCATCTTTCAATGCCCGTGAGATTATTCATTTTTAAATTTAAATACGACGCAAATAATTTTTTACGCTTTTGTAAAAATGTATCACAATGAAAATGTGCTAATATTAGTATCACAAAATTTAAAGTTTAATTTAATCTAACTTTTGTGTCTCACCCTAGTGTTGTAAAACAATTTTATACATTATTCTTCTTTTTTAAGCCTTTATCCAGCTTTGATGCGAGGTCGGCTATGTTGGATTTTGTGCTCTATTTTGTCCCATTAAGAGCCTGTTCGGCGAAGTTCGGAAGTCTCAAACGTCGATTCTTCTCAGAATTCTACGAGAAGTCTGAGATGTCTGAGAGTCTGAGAAGTCTCGCCTGGTATTTTGCAGTGTACGTCCTAGCTCTAGTGCGATATTGAAGGACTTTATCATTGATAACGACTTTTGTTAATATCCTCCTGATTATCCTGTCGTATGGCATTGCCACCAGGAGTTGTCCGCTTTTAGCACACCCTGCAGCTGGTATGCTGCAGGTAGCTTCTAGGGCACAACAAGGAGGAACTGGCACACACCCAATTTTATACATTTATCAATTTATAAAAATAATTTTATACATTGATTTTATTTAGTACAAATCATATCAGATAACTGAGTCTACGTATTTTATATACTTGAATAATTAAAAAATAATAATTAATTATTTTTAATTAATTAATTAATTAAATTATTTTTAATTAATTAATTAATTATTTATTATAAATAATAAATAATTAAATAATATAAAAAATGCCTTCGCAACATAATATCATATCAAAGTTTAATCATATTTTAATAATCTTATTATTGTTTTAAATGGAATGTCACAATATTTAAGTAAATGGGAATTGTTCTAAATCACCTTATTTCGTTTATACATAAAATTATTAAATTATTTATTCTTTAAGTGTATTTATTCAAACTGTGTTTGAAACTGTTATATTCATTACTCAATATAACTGGTAACATCTACGGTAGATTGTAAGTAACTATAAATTTTAAATAAAGCATTTCAATTTTATAAAAGTTGTTCTTTTTTATTGTATCGTGTTCTGATATCAATAGTACAACTACTTTAAAAAAATACATCATTAATACTTCAAGAATTGCATAATGTTTTCAAAATTAATGTAAAATCTTTATAAAAAATAAAATTACAATTGATAAAATTAAAATTTTAATGATTAAAATTTTAAAATTTTCAATGAAATATAATATACAAGTAATATAAAAGGTTGTTATCTGATTATTCTTTAAGATACATACTTTTATAAATAAAATAACAGCTTAGCGAAATGACATTTTATATAAAATCAATTTAAATGTTAGTCATTATTACTGGTAACATCTACGGTAGATTGTAACTGTATAATATTTTATACATAAATAAAATAATTCACCATGTACACGGATTATCAGTTTTCATCAATAAAAATTTTTTAATAAAAAGTTTAAAGATATTTTTTTGTTAAAAATGATTTTCGATCAAGTTACGATCTAACGACAATATATCTTAATTTCATGTAACAAAATATGTTAAATTGTGCATTTTTAGGTTAAAAATGCTTTACCGAAAACACGCCTCTATATTATTTTAAAATTTTAAAATTGTTTTTATTGTCTTTATTTTTCACTCAGATCATGATTATGAATCGTGATCGTAAATAAATGTTGAAATACTAAATTTATTATTTAGGTTACTCTTCCACACCAAGTTTGTGTCAAATGTTTCAATAGTTATTTCCGCTACTGTCGACACGATGTAAGTGAATTTTAAATAATCTAATTATTTTGAGTATAATATTTAATTATTTTATTTTTATAAATCGTTTTTCCATGTTGATTATTAATCGTTTTATTCAGGCCAATATAATGACCCAGCGCTCACATATTTTTGTTGTTAAAACTTTTATTAATTAACTTAATTTAAACATATAAATGAGTGATTTAAGTGATTTAAATCACTTTTATGTAAAGCTTTTCATAGAGTGGAAATTGAGGTAATAAAATTCTTTTTAATGTATAAATCTTCCTTATGGAAAACCGATACCATTTTCTAAATTAATAAAGAGTGATGTGTAGATAATTATATATTTTTTCAAAATATTCAAAAGTTGATTAGATTTTTCCGATATCTTATTTATCTTATAAATCGTTTTTTATTCAGGCCAACATAATGACCCAATTAGTTTTGTTAAAAACTAAAACTAAAGAAGATGGTTTTCCATCTTCTTTATGGAAAACCGATACCATTTTTTTAATAAATAGTATCGGTATGGGTAGCCTAATCTAATCAAAAGTTGATTAGATTTTTACTGTTTCTGCATCTCATCATATCCTTTTATAACTTTTCCTGTCACTTATCAATTGCTCATTCAGAAAATGCTTTATAAAAATTTCGTAACATTATTTTGCACAATAAACGTTGTGCAAATGTTGTACTTTTGATTTCTTTTTGGAATTTTGTCAACAAGTTCAAATTAGATCAGTTAACTGATACTACCTTACGTGTGATAAATTAAAAATATAAATATCGTAATTTTGGGATTTTCTATAATTAATTTTTTTTTAAATTTTAGATTATTTATGTAACGATTGATCTTTATTATATATTTGAATAAAGATTAGAGTTATTCAGGTATAACTGATATATTATCGTTATTTGACCCCAAATTCTTTAACCGCAAATGTCAATAAACGTCGATGACCCTTTCCAAATTATGCAATTTGATTATCTCGCCCAATTCCTTATATTGAAATCCCCATCCTTCTTTAAAAGTTTACAATTAAGAGTTTAAATGTATTTTTATAATGTTTTGATATGTAATTGAAATTTTTATATTTAATATTTTTTATACATTAATTTTTGTATTATAAATCTAATTAAAATATATTGTGGAATTGTTTATCCATATATCCACAGTTGTACATTAATTTAAAGAATTTAATAATATCGGTTTATCATTTAATCGCTGGATCGGATATCAAATTAGTTAATTTATACAATTTTTTATGAAGCCTATAGGATATTAGAATCAATGAATTATTATAAAAGTAAAATAATAAAAGTATTTATGATAAATAAATAATAAAAAATTATAATAGTATATGATATACGATATAGTATATTATATATTATTAGTATATTAGTATATTATTAGTATATTATTGATATACTAATTAGATGGCAATATAAGTTATATTGTATTATTATATAATATTATTATGTAAAATATCATTTAATATTTTTTCACAATTATTATCCTATCATATTATATCATAATAATATTATTGTATATGCAAAGATAAATGCTTCTTCATGTCCAAAACAGTGTCCATTCATTAACAATATTATTATATTTTTATGTTCTATATAAAAAAATATCCAAATTATTTGTGCGTTAGAAGTATGCAATTACTAAAATATATCTTATTTTACAAATATATAAAACTTATACATTATCTGTTTAGATTTATTAGTAATACTACCTTTGAATCAAACACTTCATTGTATTTTCATGGTAATATTCGGATGTAAGTATTTGTAAAATTAAACATTTGTTTCAATGGTCAACACATTGTTGGTTTGCACAGCTGTTAATTTACAAAGTAGTTTTCACTAAAGATCGAAATTAATGTCAACTTCTAAACTGGACTAGTATTTATGAAAGATCGAATGTCACTTTATAAGCGGGTAAGGAATCGTATGTGTTGAATGTGATGAGTAGCGGCAATAAGACGAAGGCATTTTGCCACAAAATTGAATCATCTGATGTATCAGAATCAAAGTATTTCTGAAAATTGATGAATATTCCATTTAAACAAGATTTTCTAACATTACAATATTAATCCCGATCTCGAATTATTTGAAATTCGTCATTAGCTGATATGTTTTCCAAAATCTGAAATGTGTATTGGGCGTAGATGGCAATATTGACAATAAACATTGACAATAAAGTATTTGATTACGATGTAGGTCAGTAGCTTATTCTTATAATTCAGTTATTTATCTTGACAAATTTGCCACATTTTTATTTGTATATAACTATTATATACATTATATAACCATTATAACCATTATATTTCGAAATGTTTAGTTCGTGTGAACCCGCAGTAAATCATGTAACTGAATAAATTTGGCTTTATAACAAAAAGTACCTTAACAAAAGTTATACAATATTTTCAAAAAATACACAAATTAATAACACATTTATAAATGTTTTTGTAATTTTAGTTATTATTTATTATTTAGGTTTTTGTACGATTCCAATTTAAAATCAAACTCTTCATTATTGGTTCTTTATAATAATGATTCAACGTTGTAAGTATCTTCGAGTTTTAATATATTTCTTTTGTGTAAAAATTACACAAAAAACATTATTTTTTTTATAAATTACAGTATCGGTATATAATATTAATATCGTTAATAATATTAATATTAATATCGTTATATTTTATTTATATCGTTCTTATATAGTTATTTAGTATCTCTATAGGTACACATTAATGTTAGTGACAACACAATTCATAGTTTGTTAAAAACAATACTCTCATAGCCAAGCACTACCTAAAAGAATTTCTATTCATTTCTATAAAATGAATGTTGAGCCAATCCGTTCAAATGTTTCGAACATTTGGACGGATTGGTGAAATTTTATCAGTATAATGTTTTGTCTGAAATCTAAGATTTCTCATTTTTGCTTTAAATGATTAATTTCAATTATTAATTTTAATTAATAATTAAAATAATTTTTTTAAATTAATTTATTAAATTAATTTTAATTATAAATTATATTTATTTCAAATGCCTTTTTATTGTTAAAACTGCCATCAATAAATAAATACGTCAAGCGTTTTACCATTTAACATGTGATTGAACATTTTGGTTTTATATTGGGCGTACACCGTATATTTTGTGAAACGAACAACTTATAGTTTGGTTTAAGATACCCTTTTATGCCATACGCTACTTTGGCTAAAAAAAATTTTATACTGATATAATTTAGTACACAAATTCATTTTTAATTATTCTTATAAAATTATTATTTTATTGCTTAGGAATTTGCACGATTCTAAGATTATGTCAAACCCTTCAATAGTGGTTCTTCCTAGAAATGATTCACGGTTGTAAGTATCCGTGATTTTTAGGTTAATCGTTGTTTTTCTGTAAAGGTATTTATATCCTCTGTCCAGAAAAATTCTCTGTCAAGGAGAGAGTGAATAGAAGTTTATTGAAATCGGATATTCGATAGCTAAATTCTATCATAATCAGGAAACACTATGAAATAGTTTTTTAAAATTGCTAGTTATATGATAATCATCACATAGCAGAAGTTCAAAACATCAAAACACTGAAATTCACAATGAACAACAACTTGACAAAAAAACAGATATAAAATTACAAAAGCAATAGCAATGACAAAAGAAAGAATATTAAACGCAAAATCAATTGTAGAATGGATTATTCCATCTATCATCAATATATATAACACCAATATTTTTTTCTCAAATTGAGATCTTATATGTCTGGTCGTAACGCTGTTATCTTTGAAATAAGATTTTTTAATAGCTAAAGTAGGAAATCCACTACCTATCAGACTTTTATGGATCACAACATCTCTTTCCTTTTTCAGATAGCTACTAGAACAAACTGCCTTTGTTCTCAAGAAAAGTGAAAAAGCCGAGGAATATTACTCCAATATACAATACTGAGATACTTGTTAATTTCTGTGAAGCATCAGTTTCTACTATGTCTGTGTCAAATCTAATTATATTTACATGAAGGAAATATAGCAGACCATATTTTCTGTTTTAAAGTCCATCAAATATCTTTATCGCTACTTAACACTAAGTAGTGTTTATTTGGAAGCAAAATCAATCAAAAAATTAATTAATAATTCATTATTAATTCATTATTAATTCATTATTAATTAATTAATTTGAATAATTAATCAAATTATTCAAACCAAAATTAATTGTAGGATTAAAAACAGTAAATAATTCATGAACTATAAACTACAATTTGTTTAACTATTTTACTGTTGTATCTATCATCTACTATATGGTAAAACCATATAGTAAAAACACCAGTTTCTGTAGAAGATCGGCCTGTATAAGATCTAATTATATTTACTATCATTTTTTAAAACACCACTTTATTAAACGAATTTCGCAAGCATATAATGTTTTTGTACAAATTGATTTAATATTTTTTATTACCAATAATAAGCGTTTATTTAGAGATTAAAATAATTTTGGTTAATTTTATATAATTAAAATTAACCAAATCTGGGGCTTTAATCTGTTCGTGTTGGTGTGCATATTATTGGGGCTAAACTCAGGGGCTAAATTTTTTAAAATACTAATGCCACTTTGCCAGGAATATTTTATACATTTAAATATATTATATCGGGATAATACTATTATATCAAGAGTCTCCAAATGTTTTCATTCAATTCATTCAACTTTAAGATGTATTCGTTTTAATTTCAAATATTTCTTAACGTTATATGTCTCTTTAGTAATTTCAATCGTAGCACTGACAGATTTTGTATGATCTAGGTTTATATTTAAAGGATTAAAAATGATGCTACCGGTTTGTTGGTAGCTAAATAATTTTAATCGCTAAATGGTAAACTTTTTGAAAATCCTTCGAAAAGTGTTTTGGCTCCAACATTAAATGCTTGATTGATAAGTTAAATGTATAAATAAATAATTATTATTTATTAATATTGTTATTTTAAATGTATAAATACTGATTTTTACGTTTCGTCAATGAATAGAAAAGTTTGAATTAAGCAAACGTATAACTAATATTTTTATACGCACGAGATTTTCTCACATGTTTTCGAACATTCGAACGAATTGATAGAATTTATGATCAGTCAATTTTTTTCAATATATAACATTTTTTAATATTTTAATTTATATTAAATATTAATATATATTTTTAATATATATAATAAACTAATATATTATTTATATAATAAATATGATATTAATATTGTATTATATTCTTCTTTTTCTTCAGCATTTGTTCCGCTTCGTGTCAAAGTCCGCTTTTTCCATTGTCACGCTAATGAGCCTTATTAATGGTTGATGTTCGTTTGCGAGAAGAACGCGGCCGTACCATCGTAGTCGCCTATTCGCGAAGTTTATTGAGACACCAATGAACTTCGATGAGACACCAATAAACTAACTACTATTTATATGTTTAATAATATTATCATGATAATATTATTAATATAATATAATTATAATTATTAATATGATTAATAATATTTTAATAATATTATTAAAATAATGATATATATCATTATATTATATAATATTATTATATAATATATATTATTTAATAATATATTATTTTATATTTTCATTGAAATATTAAATAAAATATTAATTATATTAATATTATTAGCATTAATCATATAATGCAATATAATGTTTTTATTAAATAATGTGAATTATACAAAAACATAAAATAAATAATAAGAAAAATAACTTAAAAATAAGTAAGAAATTACTTATTATTGCAAATCAACTAACAATTATTTGTACACTAATATAATATCGTACACAAATTAATTAATTAATTAATTGTTTAGGAATTTATACGATTCCAAGTTTAAATCAACCCCTTCAATCATGGTTCTTTCTAGTAGTGATTCAGTAGTGTAAGTGACCTTGATTTTTAACTTTATTTCAATTAGATTAATTGAAATGTTTTAGTTTTCAGTTTTTATGTGAAGTTATATCTATCATATGTAGGTAAAAATCCTCTATTACTACGTCACACATTATGTTAGTGACGACATAATTAATTATTAGTTTTAAATACTACTTTAGTTTTCAAAGTAATATCATAAATAGCTTACAATAATTTTTCTACAAATAATCACATTGCAGTTTTATCACATTTTAATAATATTTATTATGATAAATGGTAAGGTCAAATTTCATGATCGCGAGATATTAAAACGGCCCTAGTCATTCCCTACAATATAGGGAATGCTTGGTTTAGACTATAGGGAATGCTTGGTATAAATTTGGTTTCCGGATAATCTTTTAAGTTTCGCATTGAGTGGCAGCCAATCATGAAGAATAATTATTTTTAGATCTTGCACATTTTCAAACGATTATCAGTTAGCAGATTTTGAGATTCCGCAAATCTGTATTTGGTGACAGTATTATATAAATATTGGTAAATTGTGATTTTGTAGATTTTTAAATTGTTTCCGTTGATTCGGCTTAAATAATTTTAAAGTAAATTAGGTGAATGATTAAATTTTTATTTAAAAAATAATAAAAAAATTTAATTTTTTAATTAATTTAAAAATTATTATTAAAAAATAATTTTAAAATATATTAATTAAATTTAATTAATAAATTTGTTAATTTATTTTTTAGAAATAAATTAATAACGTATGTATTTATTTACTTAATGACTCTTTGATCATTATTGTATCTTTTAGTTGAAGTTTCGATCAATGCTTTAAGGAAAATGTATACGACCTATTATGCTCTGATATTTAACTTATTGCTGCTGAAATAAATACCTAAACTGCGTTCTCTGTATTATAAATTATTTGTTATAAATATCAAATATGTTGTAATTTTGAAAATATCAAACGTGAAAATAAATCACTTCAATATTCTGTAAAATAAGACATAATCGTGTCATGCAACCCCATATCATTTTCGACTGAATAAAAGTACAGAAAGGAGCTTCTTTGGCTAGAAAAGTTATTTGAGACGTAGATGTTCTTTAATTCTATGTTGCCTGGATAATACAATAGAAGGCTTACAGTATCTAAGCTTTACTGGTAGTAGTGACTTAATAACTCTCTAATAAATCAATAAAATCAACCGTCAATAATCGATTCTTGTAGCATTAATCGTGATTAAATTATAACTTTACGAAAAGAGGCGCTTGAGTATATATTGACGATAAGGCAGGTTTCATAATAAAAGTTTAAGTAGGAGTACAAAATTCGTTGATACTCTCTGTCGTATACCGCATATTGATTATGCCTGATCTGGCAACTTAGTCGTTATCTTAGAAAACTTTTCATCCGTTAATAATGAAAGACGATATAAATAAATGGATAAAAGTTAGGGAATGTAACCTTATTTTCCTAGGCACTTTTTCATTATACAAAGTCAAAAGAATACATTGTCGTGCTCAATGACTATTTATCGGAAAATAAAGTAATACATATTTTTCATCTGGATTTGCCTATAAATAGTCACTTAGAAATTTTACATAAACAGTGAATGTAAGCATAAATTAATAAGACAATGAATACGACTTGGGACATTTAGGTAATTTTAAATTATTGAGATTCATGCTGCTGATGAGGATTTGAAAAACTATATGGGCAGCTCGGCTTTATTCGTTAATATTGCCTATTGTTTGATAAGACTACGAGAATAAGGTAATAACAAAGATTATCGAAGAGATGTAGATCCATTGTTCCATGCCGTCCCTCGAGTACAATACCTTAAGATAATTTAAATCATCTACATCATGAATAATCTTTTCTTCAATCTGGAAGAAAAGTTTAAACAAAAGTTAAACAACAGTTTAATGTGAATATCTTCTTGGAAGTAATCCGCTGTTATCCGGAACATTTTGAGCCGGGTTAAGGTTAAAACAAGATAAAACGTAATCAAAGTGTATTCTAAAGATGCAGGGTGAACACTGCACGAATGTGTTACTTATTGAATGTGTTAGCTCATCATATTTATCGAATGCCATAAATAAGGAGAGACATTCAATAAGGAAACCCCTCGAATATAAACTAGACAATGCTCACAAAACATAAAAAAATTCGCCTTGTTCCAATGTTGATATTGGAACCCACAATACAGATTAGTAGGAAATCTGTATTTCTACTAATCTAGATAACTTGTATAGTCTTGCATATCAATTACCCAAGGAAGGAACTCATCCGAAAGCAAAACGGACCGGTGTCTAAAAATGGATTATAGTCTAGTTTCAGGAATAAAAATATTCAATAAAAAATACAAATCAAAATGTAGAACTGACAACGAACATTTAAATACACATCTTAAATACGTGGGCTAATGTACATATCATATCTAGTAGCATTCATAAATTAAAATTCATTTAGCGAACAAACCTTTTGTTTTTAATGAGTAATTATAAATTGTATTAATGTGTTTAATTCGTTTTAAATTGAATGGGAAGAGTGGTAACTAAATTTTACTTTAATTTTACATATCAAGCAGATTGTACAAGTATCATTGAAATAATAAATCCTTGTATCGTCTTTCATTAGTAATAAATATTGATTTGAAATAAAAATGTTTTAATAAAATTGTAATTTTGAAATAAAATCAAAAACATACTTTTCTCTATATTATCAGAAACATCTAATAAATCTATAAATTATTTAAAATAAAAAATATATTAAACTTATATATTAGTTGTTAAAGGTAATGTTTTTAATAATTTTACAATATTAGCGATTCGATCGGCGTTAAAGTTGAGAAAAGATCTTGCAGTTCTGCCGGCTCTTGGATATTATCACCAGGACTGAAGAACATCCTTTCTTGCTTATTCTTATATTCCATTGCCAGCAATCTCAATGATCTCAAACACATTGCTGCGTCATACGACGTATCTTCGTTACAGGAAGCAACCATTTTCAAGAGATGCTTAAATTAATAACTGAATAGAAATCAAACTTGCATCGCAATACCTCAACTGGATTTGTATTGTAGATTGTCATGCAATTTGATGGGCACTTTGACAGCTCTCTTAGAGCACAAGATACTCCCCTCCATATCCGCTCATCATCTGTGTTCATAAACTTTATCAATGGTTGGATCGACAATGCACTTGCAAACGCCTTCTTATTTGTGTTATTTCGAACACATTGAGCTAAAGCCAGTCCAATACTTCCTCGCAGGTGAACATTTGTCTACGAACAAAATATTTAGAAGTAATCAAAGAATGTAAATGGTAAATAAATTGTTGCGTTATTGCAAGTTTATTTTGTGAGCTAAAAATAAAATTAAAATTTTATTGTTATCTCAAATAAATGACAAATCATGATTATCCTTAATAATCTTTATTTATGATTATCATGTGTAATACCCATATGTTCGATTCTACAACAGTCGTTCTGTATAAATACTTTGATCAAATAATTGAATCGTGATGATAGATTCGTTCAAGTCCAATTGAAATTCGTCATTATACCATATCAAAATCAGTATTGCAAATTACGATTCACAATTTCACTTACAGATCTCCAAAGCTCACAATTGAAAATCAAAATATTGATTTAAATTAAATTAATTTAACATTAGAACGAATATAACAAAAATCACATGTAAATTGATTATTTAAGCATTGAAAAAGAAACATCAATAATTTATTTAAAATGTTAATTTTTAATGAATTTTGAATTTTCGTCAGAAGCTCTGGCATATTGATAACAATGTATAATGCCAATATGGCTTTAGCTTTGTGTTTTTGTATAACTATTGACAGTATAATTGTTTTGTTTAAATCGAGTGTTAGAAAGAAATCCAGTTCCCATTCAGTAATTATCGTATCAGATTTTGTAAATTAAAACGATGTGTAGAAAATTTGAGATTGTCTTCTTTATTTTGAAAATAAAGAAACTCGATCAATTGTCATTCCAATTTGATTTTGAAAACTACCTAGTTCGAACGAATGCACCACCGCGGAAGAAAATGCCCCGATAATTAGAACACACTCTTCGGCCACTATCTTAAAGATCAGTACCACCACCCTACTTCGGCACTCACTAGGAACCTGCCCGACTTCAATGCAACGTTAAAGGTTTGTGTTAGCCACTTCATGCCAACAACATCGAGAGCCTTTAAAGCTTCAGGTTAAATTTTATCTACTTCAGAAGACTTGTTATTACAAAGTTTTTTAACAACTGCAATAACCTCTTCTAAAGAGATGAGCTCTTCCCTTGGTTCTAAAGGTACTACTTCTACAAGAGAAGCCATATCCACAGGATTAAGGCAACTCCTGAAATGCTCTTTTTAACAACCAAGAATTTCTTCAATGTCAGTCAGCATAGATCCTCTCATGCCATAGACAGTTTGATGAGTTTTCTGCTTTCCAACACGAAGGTTCCTGATCGTCCTCCAAAACATCTTCGAAGCTGACCTGAAATCAAGTTCTAAGTGCTCTTTAACCTTCTCCCAAGCCGCCTTTTTCGCTTCAGTTACCTCTCGCGCTGAAGCTCTCTTTGCTCTTCGGTACTTGTCTACAGCTTCCACTTATTAATCTGACAAAGTTGCCTTATAAGCCAGCTTCTTTTGTTGGACAAAATCTGTAACTGTTAATGTCCACCAAGCAGTTCGAGTATTTCTTCCGCGACAAGCACCTAAGGCCTTCGAGCCACAACTTTTCACAGTTACTTTGGCAAGCGAGGATCTAAACATTTTCCATCCTGATCAATTTTCACCTCTTCTGGCAACCGAGAGAAGACCTCCTGGATGTAGCCAGATAAACGTTCTTTGACAGAAATATCTGCTAGCCGCTCCCAGCACGCCCTCACACAACATTTAGGTTCACCAGGGTTGTCTAGCATCCGATCCTGCCATCGAAATTCACTAACTACAAGGTGGTGATCGCTTGACAGCTTAGCCCTCTCTTCACACGAGCGTCCAGAACATTAAGTCGCAGATCAGATGATTCGATTACAGAATCGAATATTGATCTTTGACTGAGAGAATCCTGATGCCATGTGCATCTATGGATCTCCTCATCTTCAAACATAGTGTTGGTTACGCACAAATTGTTACGAGAACAAAAGTGCAATAATTCAACACCACTCACATTCAGATGGGAGACTCCGTTCCTCCTCAACACTCCCTTCCATGTGCTACTGTCGCTACTAACATGAGCATTGAAGTTACCCACTAGAACGAGGGAATCTCCAACAAGAGTACTATCAAGCAGAGCTTGAAGATCTTCCACGAAGGCTGCATATTCCGAGATAATGTTAGGAGCATACGCACACACTACAGTTATCCATTTCCCTCTTTGACTAAAAGTCTAAAAGACGACAGCATTTCGTTCACTGGGTTAAGCTCTTTACCACGATCGACAACCGGGGACTTGTAAGTATCTCTACACCTGCATGTCGTTGCTTTCCGTTGGTAACTCCCGAATTTTTCAAGTTCAAACGTGATCTAAAAGTTTAGTTCCAGATCTCGAATAGTGACGAGAAGTCACTCCAATTATTTCTAGACCGAAGAGAACATCTCCTCAACTAATTCTGGTTCCTTCCCCGCTAGCGATATGACATTCCACGTGTCTACATGAAGACTAGTCCGCTTAGGATGTTAATGCCTCTTCACTCCTCTGAACAACTGCCTGAACACACGGCACCCGACAATGAAAACTCTTCTGATCCGTTGTGAGTTGACTATTGTTCTTCACACTTGATTTATATTTTGTAAACTAAAATTTTATCTTTAAGCACACATTTTGATATTAAGTTTTATATCTATTTTGTTTCAAATTTAAAAACGAATTTAAAAATGTCAAATTTTTATTAAAAATTAAATAAAATATATTTAATTTAATTTACGATATAAATTAAACTTTTATTACTAAAAATAGTTGTTCCAAATCCATTGAAATAGAGGATTTTTCGTTTCTAAACAAAAAGTGCACATTTTGATATTAATTTTGAAGTCTGTTTTATTTCAAATTTAAAAATTAATATAAAAACGTCTTATTAATTTAAAATACGCATCGCAAACATTATATCATCAAATTTTTACAAATTACCAAACAAGTAGCCACTGCAACAAACCGTAGACATGAGCTTGCTAATTGCTCCTAATACGTTGTAATCGGTCAAAATGCCAAGATTGTAATCGTTCTTTGCAACTTCGGAAATTAGGTCACAAACAGCAGTAAGGACATCTACAGACTGACACTTTAATAACGAAACCAACAAATGAATTCCTCCAATAAATTGTCGGATTTTGATTTGACTTTCCTTAATATTTAGAATGTAACTATAAAGCTCACAAAAGACTGTTCAAAAAATTAAAAAGCTCAATATTTTAGTTTAATGTGTTATCGGTAATTTTTTTAACCTACAGAAAATAGGCCAAATTTAGCCTAACATTATCTATCACATTATATGCCTTTGCGTTTTTAACGAGAACTGAGAGACAAATCAACTTTATTTTAAATGCAAATGACCTTTTAATACAAAATTTTACATAACTAACTTTAAATCTTCACATTTGTGTTTCATACACGATTACTACAGGGAGTTCATAATATTAAAGCTGTTTAATATTGCATTTTATGTGATGACAATTTTAAAATCCAGTTGCTTTTGTTGCCTTTCATAATTAAAGGTGATGATTGAATGTGCATCGCTTCGTCCTTTAATTTCCAGCAAAGATTATTTTCCTGATCTAACGCTTTGTATTGTCAAAATCGATTGTATAAGACTGATTCGGACTTGGTGATTAATATGGAATATAATTAACATGACAGATGAAATGTCCACCTTCCTAAGTTCGGATTTGTGCTAAGCAATTATTTTTAGATGAACCTTTTATCGTTTGCCCTATGTATACATTGTAACAATCTTTACAGGCATTTTGATACATGAACTTATCCCGCAGGTATTACATATTTATGTTTAAATACAGTCTTTAAAGTAGGTTGCTTGTTGTGACTGACTCTATCCCGGTTATCTCCCAAGCTAGATTCTCCATTAACATGTTGATGTGATTGTAATTGTATTTGAATCGCCCTCTAATACTGTTGCGCGTATTACTTTGACTCTATAATATAGAACAGCAGCGACTCGGATTTTTTATCATTTCGGGACATTGTGGTTTCCTCACAATGTTCCGAAAGTTATATTCAGCTTTTATTCAGCTTGTTTGGTTTTATATTTACCGAAGGTTAATTTGTTAGTTGTGAGAAAATCCAGCTCTCAGTTAAAAAACAACAGTATTTTACAATTAATTGATTACTGTATCAGAGCAAAAACAACTCACAAAATATCAAATTTTAGTGAATTTCAATTTAAGACTGATTGCTGACCTATTGTTAAGCGTATTTATTCCGCTCCTTCTTCCTCGCAAAATGCTTTAAAAAATCTGTGATTAAGCGATTTTCCACAAATAATATTCATAACTTGAACTACGGCGGCCAGAACTTCTTTGAAAGAGTTCGGCAACGCTTTTGAGGCAAGTGCCTGGAGATAAATAACACAATGAATGTTAACAATATTTGGGACAGCATTTTTCACTAAACTCACGAAACCTGACTTGTGTCCTAACATAGAAGGTTCACCGTCTGTGTAGATAGAACTAATTTTATTTTAGTCGATACCAAGTGGTTTTAAGAAATCATTTAACAATCCGAAAACGTCAGTTGCTTTGGCAGTTAATTCCAACTTTTTGCAGAATATGTCTTCTACATGGTGAACGAAGACAAGCAAATGACTAATGTTGGTGACATCCTTTGATTTGTCCAGCTGTAAACAAATTTGTACTGGGCTGCTTTTGATTCCATATACAACTTGTGTAAGGACGTCTTCGCTCATCTCAACTATTTTTGATTTAATGACATCGTTTGATAACGGAAAATCTTTGAGCTTTTTCATCGCTTCTTCTCCAAGGACCTGTTGTGCTATTTTTAGTGTAGCAGGTTTAATTAGCTTTTTTCAACTACAATATGAGGCTTTTTCTCATGCAATTATGTACGCAACTTCATAAGAAACTTCCAACATTGATTTTCGTGTTTTACAAATTGAAATCCTCTAAGGGTTCCCTTCTGGTCAAATCGTGCCCTCTTTCATTTCATTTCCATTTATGTTACATCTCCACCATGTACATTATTAAAGTGGGCCAGTAACTTGAATACACTCAAACTTTCATTGACAAGAACCGAATTACAAGTCATGGATTGCGCGTTGATTATGCCTTTTCAACAACCTTTGTGAAACCGTACTTTACAAATTCGTCTTTCCAGCCTCTCTTACTCCTCGATGTCATTATAAGATGAGCAATCTGAAATTATCAATATGAGAGAAAAGATTTTTGTTTCATTTGAATGCTTTACCGAAGTAGAATGTTTATAACTCACAAAAACCCTTCCATGATCCACCTGGTGGGTCATGACCCATAGGTTAAATAGCTCTGAATTAAAGGAACTGTCTTGACTGGAAATGAGTAGATAGTCATGCAACAACGTTCTTTATATAAGTGATCGTTTTGTCGATAAAAGGTAATTCCAACTCGATCGGATGAATACTGAACTAGGTCAAGTTGTTTGAAAGTACTAACATTGAAGCTTAGCGATGCTAACTAATTCTATAAATGATATAATTTAAGTCATTACATAACGAATTGTAAATTTTATTTTTATCTTAAATTTTTATCTTATAATTATTTATAACCTTTTTGATAGCATTTTTATAGAATTTCATGTTACGTTCGTGTAAGTTCCAACGAACTTAATACATAAAAATGAGATACCATGTAAAAGTCGGCCTATTTAAGCAACACTGGCACATGAACGGAACTTAATTCATTGTGACAAAATGAATGTCGGAGATGACAACTGAACTTCTAAATGTTCAAACTAAAACCAAAACGTAATCATCGTACACAAGTTTACTGTGTATCGTGCAGCGATTATAATTGCTCTTATGTAGGACATACATCACAGGAGTTGATCAATATAAGCAAATAACATCAATACGCCATAAAACGAGAAGATGTGCGATATTTTATCACGTACTTGATGACGATCACAAAATCAGATTAAACAATTCTCAAGTAGTTTATTATAAAAGTAACTTATCGAGGAAATTAATAAAGGAATCTAAATATTTCCGATAAGTCACATCTAATGCCTGGCACAAATCTAATTGAAAAATTTCAAATCATTACAAATTTTAAATCAATTTCCAATCATGACAAAAATAATGAATTATTTTCTGTAAGTGTTACGTAGATGTAGTTGCTTTTTTATATTTTTTGCTTGATAAGGACACTATCATCAAAAGCTTACATGCTCTTTTTCAGCAATAAATCTTTGTGTCTAATTGGCAATTCCAATTATCAATCATGACCAAAACACCATTAAATTCTTCCGCATCGTTGATATATTTATATAGTTGTTTTATCTTTTTTAGCTTGATAAGGATTCCATAACCAGAATCCTGCACACTATTTTGAATTAATCTCCAAGTGTCCATAATAAGCATCAACTCAAGAAAGTGCACTTTGTGACATTATAATTTGCCTGTGATATTATGATAACTTATAATAATAACTTTGCGATATTATATGATATTAAATGACATTATAGTTATCATTAGACGTTATTCTAGCAGACATTTAATGTGAGAACTTTTTAAACCAAGAATTTTCAGAGATAAATTTGTTCTTGATAAATAGTGTAACTGAAAAAATATCTTTGCAAACGATAAAGTTTTCATTTAATCTATGTTTTAAATGTCAAATTTTTAATATAATTTTGTAGCAAATTAAATTATAGAATGAATTAATATGTTGAAAATATGTTTGTTTCGTGTATTTTATTTTAAAATTCATTTTCTACATTTTTAAGCTAGAATCACAATTCAAAAATTAAGCTTTTGTGAGTTGATGCATCACGTGAATTATACAAATAAAATTTCATCTTAAAGCGTACATTTGGATATTAATTTAAATATGTTGTTTCAAATTTACAAATTAATGTAAAAACGTTTTATTAATTTAAAATGAACATCATAAACATCATTTCATATAATGTTCACTTGTCAATCTTTTAGATTGACAAGTGAACATTATTGTTACATTATTGTTATACATATAATTTTGTTTGCTAATTATATGGTAGTAAATGAAATTGAGATTTATGCATCGCCTAAATTGTACTAATAAAAATTTATCTTACATAATCTTAATTAAATAATCTACTTGTTTTAATTTTAAGATGCATACCGTTAAAGTTTGAATTCAATATTCATTATTATCACATTTCTTCTTTGTTACCAGGAAGAACTTAAACGTTTTTACAAGCGTTTATCAATAATAAATTATGTATTTGTTAAGCAGTTCAATTAGCTACGATTTTGCAACTTTTAAAATTAATAATGAATATATAAAGAAATATCCTTAATTATTAATAGATATGAAAGCAAATTTATTGAAATTGAACAATATTAAAATTGGTTGAAATATTAATTTAGCTGCAATATTGATTTTATAATTTATAATTTAATAAGTTTAATTACTAATTATATTATTTTGTATTTTATAAAATATCTACATTTTGCAATTTGAAATCAGAAAATATAATCCAAAGTTTAAAAGTTATTTTATTTTAAGTACTGCCGTCTAGTCATCATAAGGACTCATCAATAGTGTTATTTATTTTTTATTGGTAAAAATATGTTATTTTCTCTCATAAAAAATCATAATTAAAATTTATATATCATTTTAATTTTAATTTTTGAAAATTACCGGAATACGTTGTAGACACTTTGTTGCTGCCCTAGCGGCGCTTATTCTTAACTCCATACTTTCATCTTTTAAACACGACCACAACTTTTGTAAGGCGTCTCTGTCATTTACTAATCTAAAACAGTAAAAATTAACTTTACATTGCTTTTTATTTTTAGGCTATTAACGCTACCGTAGAAAGTAGAAATTTATACAATTATTAATCTTTATTATTCAATTTATTATTTAAAATTACTGGGGTTCTTTAGCCCTAACTCTAACTCACCAAGAATGTGCTGACCGTCACTCAAGAATTTACAGCTTGATCACATGTATCTTATAATTAACTTATTATGTTTTAAAATTGTTTAAATGATTAATTAAATTAATGATTTAATTAAACAATTAAATTAATTTTAATTGTTTAATTATTTAAGTGTATATACAACTGTTTCAAATGGACTAAATGCTGCGTATCGCCCAATTTGAAGGTAAATCGGATACCACTCTCGTTCAATTCAAGCACTGGATTCGAACATTCAAAAGTTGTATCGAAGAAATTGTATCAACAAATGCGTCTAGGACACCTAGCAAACTTCATCTACTCATCATTTATGTATCCAGCGAAGTGTATGATCTCGTTGTCTACTGCACTACATATGAAGAGGTGATTGGTTCAACTAACAAAGGAATTAGATTTTCGATAGGTAACGGAAAATGTTTATGCTAACGAAGTCATTCGAGATGCTCTAATATTTGGGTTGAAAGATTTTATTATACGACAACATTTGGAGTACAATAATATCTCTCTTGACATAACGGTAAAATAACGAGGAGAGCCATGGAAACTGTTCAAAAATATGCCAAAAGTTATATACCACACACCTCGGACAACCCAAAGTTTTCTGCTTCAGCTCAACCATATTTCAAGGGTCCCACAGATACTAAAATACATGTTAAGAACAATTGTTCGATAGTGATGAGAAATCGATTATCTATATAATCTCGAAAGGTTTCTACAAATGTTATTTCTGAGGGAAGAGATATCAATTCACCGGATTGTCCGGCGAGAGATCTTTATTGCTACAAATTTAGTAAACAAAGACATTTCGGGTTGTGTGTAGATCATCGCAATACTCGTGTTCATCGATTCAGAATTCTAACATTGGCATGACTTGCTCAATTCCAATACATGAATATCGTTTAATTTCCGTCAAGATTGAATACGTTACAGTTCATGCACTTGTCGATAGCGGAAGTGTACAACATTTCATGTTTACTCATACCCAGCAAATATGCAAGTTGCATACATATAAATATGTCTAAGCGATCAACTTAGCGTCTGCATATAGCAAAGTCAAAACAGTTGGTCATTGCTTTGTATATTTGAAAATATGAAAAATGCCCTACCAATCTCTAAAAATTTCAATTCTACCGGAACTATGCTCGCCCTTAATTCTTGGTCAAGACTTTATAAAACGAAACAGAAAGATGAATTCGTCAGAAATTTGATCTGACGAATTCGGTGGCGATATTTCAGAGAGTTATGACCGAGATTATAATCGAAAATTACCTACAATCAAATTATGCTTACTTCGTTAATATTGTTGTGGCAGGAGAAAATCAAGAAGTTCATGACAATAACCTCAACGAGTTCCGTAAAGTACTTAATAAACGCATGAAATTGAAGAAATCAAAATGCATGTATTAAATTAAGCAATTGAGCTATCTCTGATGTATGATCTCGTATGGGAAACTAAGGCCTGACCCCGAGCAGTTGCTATCCTTGAAACAGTTACCTGATCATACTGCGTTTAATTCACTCAAGAGAACCTTGGGCTTACTTTCGTACTACAGTCACTGGATATCTAACTATTCCTCTAAGATACGCCCGCTACTCGATGTCAATTTTTTTCATTGGATTTGGGTCAAATTCATTGCGTCCAAAATCTGATAGACGAAATCAGCAATGCAGCCATGACAGCTATAGATAATACCTCCCCTTAAATGTCGAGACAGATATCTCATGATGTGCGTTAGCAGCAGCTCTATGATAGTGTGAAAGATCAGTTGCATTGTTCTCACTTTCATTAACGAAATTCGAGCAATTGCAGTCGTCAATTGAGCTTGAAGAAGCGACCATAATTGAATCCATACATAAATGGTAATATCTACCAATGAGAATGAAATTCTCGATTGTGACAGATCAACCGTCAATTTCTTTCATCTTAAATAATTCTGGGTAAAGTCGAGCCGAAAACGAAAAACTGCTGTGTTGGAAGTTATAACTATCAAATTATTGGTACGAAATCAAATTTAGGCCAAGAAAAAGTGACACTGTGGCCGACGCCATATCTCGTCCATGTGCGCTATGATATGTATCTTTCTTAAAGATCTTCATGATACCTTATGCCATCACGGAATAGAACGTCTAAATTATTTTGTGAAACAGAAGAATATTCCGTTCTCAATAGAGGTGATAAAACGAGTTTGTTCCTTGTGTTCCGTGTACGGTGAACTAAAACCTTTGTTCAATCGCCCAAGGCGGATGCCTCTGATCATTGCTCGAAGATCCTTTGAAGGTTATTCGTTGATTTTATCGGGCATAAATCCTCATCAGACGATTATAAATACTTATTAGCAATCATCGACGAATATTCGAAGTACGCTTTCGTATAACCCTGTCTAGACGAATACAATGACTACATATCTGTTTTCTATTTTCGGTGCCCACGAGGCCACACATTTAGACAGGGGCGTTCAGTTCACATCAACAGAATTTCGATAATTTCTATGGAGTCACGGTACGGTTATCACTCATACTACTTCTTATCATTCGATTTGCAACGAACAATGTGAAAGACTGAATGGAGTAATTTAAAAAACGATTTTATTGTCTCTTCGATTAAGAGACCTTTTGAATCCAAATGGAAAAGAATACTGGGGGTAACATTACAGTCGATACGCTGGTAATTATGTACGTCTTCGAACACGACGCCACACGACCGTATGCTTAACTATCCTAGAAAATCTTTCAATTGGTATTCCATTTCAGACTGGTGGATTTCAGGACAGTCATTACTGCGAAATTTCGTACAGCGATCGAAATCTAACCCTCTGATTGTACCAGTAAAGATAATCAGCTCAACGCCAAATTATGCAAGAATCAGACATCACAATGAAAAGGGAGCAACGGTATCAACGTCCAATCTTGCTCGTCCGCACGATTCTCCAATTACAAACGACACTGTGGACAAAACGGTATATGATTCAAAAAAGAAACTCAATGAGATCTAGTCATAATGATGAACTCTACGAAATCGATTAGCTTGATAACGCACAATATAACCATTCGAAGGAAGACAAAACGATATCTGATTCAACAAAGCTCAATCGATTCCAGTCGTAATGTTAAAATCTCAGAATAAAACGATTCGAAAGATAAAAAACACAAAGCAAGAACGAAAACGAGAACCGTTACAAATTCATCCCTGGCCGATCGTCTCGAAGACGGATCATAAAGAGAAGGAGATGGTCCTGATTTTCATTACTATGCAAGAATGTGCTGACCGTCACTTAAGAATTTACCGCTTGATCACATGTAATTTTAATTAACTTATTCTGTTTGAAATTGTTGTCTAAAACAATTTAAGTGTATTGAAATCATAAATATCGCAGGCCTTACAATAATCGGGGCACAACCTAACCGATCTTAATTTTATTCTGTTCGAATTTGTGGCAGAGCAGCAGTTCCAAATTGATAGCGAATTTGTAATTCTGCCATTACTTTTAGTTAATTTATTTAAGAATTAATGGCATAAATGTAAAAATATTATTTTTCATTGTCTTCTTTACATGTTCTATTGTTGTTTATAATAAGTAAAGTAGCAAACGGGCATAACTAGGTTACTTGATTTTTTAAACCATCACAGTCCATCAGCAATCAAATCCTAGATAAGATGTCTTTTTATTGAGCTAAATTAGTAGGGTACAAGTTTGAAGTGTTTAGGAATCCTCTACCACAATTTAGAAGGGTTCATAACAAAAATGATTATTACAAGACGACCTTCAAGTTCACTATATAATATATATTATATATAATTTCTGATTATAAAAATAATTGACCATAACGATTTACCGTCTACTGTAAGTCGTGTGAGAGCACTATAAGTGTTTGGTAGTATGCATGATAACGACGGACAAATTTTATGCATATTTGCAAGTGCCAGTGACCTTGAGTTCACAGCTAAACGCATTTTTAGGCCGTAATATATTCTTCTGCGGTAATCAATTCAGCTAACTGAATCTACGTATTTAATATAGTTATAAAATAAAAATAAATAAGTAAAAATAAAAATATAAAAATATAAATCAATAAATTAATAAATCAATAAATCAAAATTAAATCGTTAAATCAATAAATCAATATTTAAATCGTTAAATTAATAAATCAAAATTTAATAATTAAATAATAAATAATTGTTATAAGATTTTATTTAACTTATATCGAGTTAAAATAAAAAATTAAAATGAATTAATCAATAGATAACATACGTTTTATCAGAATAAAAATTAGAGGTTATCAGGAGGAATTGCTATGCTATCATGATTCGGCCCCTAGTAATAGAACTAAAATATGTGGCGCCACTTGTTATATTGATGTAGCTTTTGTATATATATTGGTCTCTGCCAACAAAAAACAAAGATCAATTCGTCAATTTACGTTTCGCCTTGCGGCTTCTTCAAAAATTGTGTATTTTTATTTTATCTCTTTATTTTTTAAGCTTAACAAATTAAAGAGATAAAATACACCATTTTTGAAGAAGCCGCAAGGCGAATCGTAAATTGGAGAATAAATCTTTGTTTTTTGTTGGTACAGACAATAATCATATTTCGTATATATTTCGGCCATAGAGTGATCCGAATCGAAAGTAGCTTATAAATTAATTTTAATTTATACTATTTATGTATATATATTAAGAGACCATCCAGAGACCATGTACATTATAAAAAATAACTAGAAGATCCACACACGCAGCAAGCCAGTAAAAACGCTTTCTGCACCTAAGCTTCGTCTAGCATCGTGAGGAATTGCTGATGTCCTTACAGTTATCACAAAAGCAGTCAAAACGCACCCTAACCACTTCATCCGACTGACGATGACTGCTGGGTGGTTAGGAGCGTCTCGGAAGGATACATTAGACTAATGGAGTTGATGATCGAAGTCCAGTTATTTAGCAGCATATATGGATTTAAAATCAATCGTAGCCAGTTTTGGCTCCTGGACCACAGTTTCAAACGATTTTTCGCACTACCAATTTATATATACCCTATTTTTCTACTTACGTCATATATATCCTGTTTTTCTACTTACGGCATATATATAGTAATTCACGATTGTTACACAGCCGCTTGGACCCTGAATTGGGTACATTATTCATAATTATTTGAAATTTGATTCTTACACCAGCAAAGACAAAATATTTTTATTTTATAGGTTTCGGCGATCTGCCTTTTTCAATTGAATGTTCTTTATATCTCAAACTTTTTAATTTATAATTCTTATATATTTTTAATATATAAGGCTTAAAAAAGTTTGAGATATAAAGAACATTAAATTGAAAAAGGCAGATCGCCGAAACGTATAAAATAAAAATATTTTGTCTTTGCTGGTGTAAGAATCAAATTTTAAATAATTATGAATAATGTACCCAATTCAGGGTCCCAGCGGCTGTGTAACAATCGTGAATTATATATATATATATATATATATATATATATATATATATATATATATATATATATATATATATATATATATATATATAAGAGGATTAGTCAAATCGGCGTTGCTCGAGATTGTCGTGATGACAATTCTTTCAAAATATTAATAGATTTTCAAATTGAGCAAACGAAAAATGTAATTTGTTATTAGCAAATAGCTTTCGGGATTTCCGAAAGCAAATAGCTTTCGGCTATTCAAGGCGAATAGCCGAAATGTCAAATAAATAATAAATCGAGTTTTTCTTCTGTTTTTTGTTACTACAAATATCAATATATATAATTGATTTTGAGACCGCTGCTGAGGATTCTAAATTAACGAATTCAGCCATATATAACTTTAGAAGTAATCAAATTGACTCAACAATTAGCAATACAGATTTATTGACGTTTCGGCCGAAGCCTTTTTAGTCATTTAAAAGATTAAAAGATTTTATGAAAAGTGAGATAATTATTTAATAGATAAATTTATTTTAATATACCTAAAGTACATGCAAAAACGCGTATAGCTCAAAATTCATTGAAATAAAATTTAAAATGTCGTGGTGATTTGTATTGAAAATGTTTGTTGTTTCAAATTTGTCAATTAACAAAATACCTACTTTGCAGTGCTTGGTAAATTAGTGGCATTGCCGACTGTTATAATAGCATATTCAGCAACTACTGGATCATCATATGTTAAATGATTAATCGCGATATCGACAAGTCCTCGTTCGTGGAGTTTTATTAAAGTCTTGTTTTTGCTAGATAAATCGGCGAGTGTTTTAAACATGTCGATCTTAATATCACCCATATCTTCCTTTTTAAGCAATTTTGTCAGAACGTCAATCATTTGGTCTTGATGCTTATCCCATTGTTTACTACGTAAGGATAGTCGAGCAACAATGCCAGTAAGTGATTCCAGTATAAAGTGATCTTTTATTTTCGATAGATTTTCAAATATACTGGACAATCCATGTCCAATTTCGTCCAAAGATAAATGATCTGCTGACATATTGTAGAGAGCATGAATACTGAAACTGATTAATGGGATGCTTTCCGTTTGAAAAAAACTAATCAGATCCTTTGCAAGTCTACTAACTCTGAATCTCACTCGAAACACTTCCTTAAAATGATAAAAATATTATTTTCGGATGTTAAAATTTAGATGAAAAATATCACGTTGAAATATCAAATTGTGATATAAACTATCATGGGTAGATATTATACTTTTATAACATAAATAATAATTAATTAATAATAATCAAAACATAATAATAATTAATAATAATAAATAATTAATTATTAATTAAATAATTAATTAAATAATTAATTAAATTATTATTTATTAACATAAATAATAATTAATTAATAATAATATATTTATAATTAATAATTATTTATTAATAATAAATAATTAGATAACATTAATTAATTTATTATTTATTTAATGTCATAATCTATTAATTATAACATTAATTTATTTATATAACGTTAATTCATTTGTTATTATTAATAAATTAATTTTTTTAATTTACTTATTGATCGTTAATATTAAGATACTTAATCTTATTGATCGTTTTACACGCGTCAAATAGATACATCCACTTGTGGCTTACACCGGATTGGTTCGTTCGGTGCAGTTCAAGTAGACGTATTTTATGCGCTCAGTCGAATGCAGCTCGTCGTACACAAACGATCTGTACACATCTATCAACGAAAAAGTCGTTCCACAGTCAACGGACGAAGAGTGAACGAAAACTGGTGACTATCTTAATTTCTTCTATAAGCGATGGTGGACTTGGCATATGTGATCCAAAGTTCTCTGCGCATCTGGAATTCGGGTGTTCTTCAAACATATGCGATACATGTGAAATCGGAGAAACTGGAAACACTTTGGGCTTACTACAAGACCGCGACATGAATCTGGTTTATTCAGAACGACGCCGATTGCGTATCGATAGATAGCAGCCAAGCGTGGCTAGACTTGGTCTGGTCATAACCCAAATCATCTATCATGCCTCCATGGTGCCTCCTCGTGATTAAGTGCCGTACAAGTAAGGAGGGAACGCTTCCACCTAAGTCGCGATGAATTTATGGATGCACTCTGCGCCCAGTACGGTTAGACACCCACCGATTTGAGTAAGAGCGTCTGAGCTTGTGGAGATAGCGTTTATATCAGCCACGCCCTTGTCTGCAAGCGAGGAGGTTTTGTCTTTAATCCGGCACAATATCGTGCGTGGGTTGCTCACGCTGCAGCTTACAACCATTTGTAACGGGGTTGGGTTGAACCTGAGCTCACTGATATCCAAGATGAATTGATTTCGAGGCTCGGACGACTACACGCAAGAGAGGTGCAAGTTTGGAAACCGCATGTTCCATACTTCAGAGCAATCGATTTGAGCAGGCGCAATTATAATCGATTAATATGCACGCTTAATCGTATGTTTGTGGTGTCTCGGCATCCGTGTTGGCCAGCAATGAATCAAGAAACAAGGGGAAATACAGTGAACGCATTGTGAGTCTTGAACGAAGCAGATTCCTGCTTTTCATCTTCTCCATGTCGGGTAGTATGTGCGATGATATGATGCTTTTTATGAAATCACTAGCTGCGATCAATACGCATTGCTCAAGAGAGCAATATTCCTACATTTTGGCATGGATTAAGAGAAGAATTTGGTTTCCAATCGCTCGATCAATGTCTGTTTATCTAAGATCGCCCCGCTCTCGCTGCGACATGCTTGTAAAGTATTTTTCTACCTGCTCGCATCTAATCACATAAAATAATGACATGATTATTATTGATAACACAAAGGTCCATTTAAGAGAACATTTAAACCGAATGAATATTCATTCGGTTTTATTATTCATTTGTATAAAAAATATTATTCATTTGACTAATCATATTTGATAATTAGTAATTATCATTGTTTGGAATTTATTTATCTCATAGGATCGAGATAACACTTAATTATAATATTTACAGTAGATATTATACTTTTATACATAAATAAATTAAACAATGAAATTGTCGCAAATGACAAAGTCACCATTTCGAACTAGTTTGTTCTCATCAGTAGCCTGTACTCCCCACAACTGGATTGAAGTTGGGAGAAAGGCTATATGGTGATTTGAAACAACGAGAGTTCCTTGTTCCCTTGCAAAGACTGGGGTTTGCGACTGCAAGTATTCACCCGTCTGCATTAATAGCTGGAGAACCAAGCGCGTTGTGCAACAAGATACACACCACTTGGCTACTGGATAATGCAATGCTGCACTACGATGCACTGCTGCTATGCATCCTTATCAATAAATTTCTTCAAATAGAAATAATATTGTTCGTGGAAATATTTGATATCAGGGTGTCAGCACCACGAAAGAAATTCCACAATGAAATTGTCGCAAATGACAAAGTCACCATTTCGAACTAGTTGGTTCTCATTAGTAGCCTGTACTCCCCACAACTGGATTGAAATTGGAAGAAAGGCTATATGGTTATTTGAAACAACGAGAGTTCCTTGTTCCCTTGCAAAGACTGGGGTTTGCGACTGCAAGTATTCACCCGTCTGCATTAAGCGCTGGAGAACCAAGCGCGTTGTGCAACAAGATACACACCAGTTGGCTACTGGATAATACAATGCTGCACTATGATGCACTGCTGCTATGCATCCTTATCAATAAATTTCTTCAAATAGAAATAATATTGTTCGTGGAAACATTTGATATCAGGGTGTCAGCACCACGAAAGAAATTCCACAATGAAATTGTCGCAAATTTTGTCATTTGCGACAATTTCATTGTGGAATTTCTTTCGTGGTGCTGACACCCTGATATCAAATGTTTCCACGAACAATAGTATTTCTATTTGAAGAAATTTATTGATAAGGATGCATAGCAGCAGTGCATCGTAGTGCAGCATTGTATTATCTAGTAGCCAACTGGTGTGTATCTTGTTGCACAACGCGCTTGGTTCTCCGGCGCTTAATGCAAACGGGTGAATACTTGCAGTCGCAAAACCAGTCTTTGCAAGAGAACAAGAAACTCTCGTTGTTTCAAGTTACAGTATAGCCTTTCTGCAAACTTCAATCTAGTTGTTGGGAGTACAGGCTACTGATGAGAACAAACTAGTTCGAAATGGTGACTTTGTCATTTGCGACAATTTCATTGTGGAATTTCTTTCGTGGTGCTGACACCCTGATATCAAATGTTTCCACGAACAATATTATTTCTATTTGAAGAAATTTATTGATAAGGATGCATAGCAGCAGTGCATCATAGTGCAGCATTGTATTATCCAGTAGCCAACTGGTGTGTATCTTGTTGCACAACGCGCTTGGTTCTCCAGCGCTTGATGCAGACGGGTGATTGCTTGCAGTTGCAAACCCCAGTCTTTGCAAGGGAACAAGGAACTCTCGTTGTTTCAAATCACCATATAGCCTTTCTCCCAACTTCAATCCAGTTGTGGGGAGTACAGGCTACTGATGAGAACAAACTAGTTCGAAATGGTGACTTTGTCATTTGCGACAATTTCATTGTGGAATTTCTTTCTTGGTGCTGACACCCTGATATCAAATGTTTCCACCAACAATATTATTTCTATTTGCAGAAATTTATAAATAAATTAATTTTTAATTTTTAATTTAGATAACATTAATTAAATCATTAAGAACTCGATTCTAGCAATTGGCAAAAGTAAGTAACGGATTGTAATGCCCATATTCACACTTATATATGTGTTCCACCTATTCATGTGATTTGAAAGAACTCGCAAAAAACAATGCTTTAATTATTTTATCCTTTCTAAATAAATTGTGAGATTTATTTAGAAAATAAATTCAATAATAATAAATTCAAAATAAATTCGAAACGTTCCATTGTGGGCTAGGCGTATGTGGTATTCCGGTTTAAGCTTCCCGGTAAAGTTTGAAAAAGTATGCAGGCTTGCACTTTCCTGTTTGTATCAATTAATAAGGTTGTATTGGAATTCTTTCAGATAAAATTTTGAAATAATAATTTATGTCAAAATATCTTTAATGTTTTAAAATAATATTTATCTTTTTTCACATGTAGATTCTTTGACTATTTCACAAAAAAATTGTCAAGTCGATTATATTTAGTCTTGACTGTTTTTAAATATTTACTAGATAATAGATAATTTTATTGTGGAAATAAAACTTTCGTCAGATTTTTTAAGGTTACAATAAACCTTAAAATGACTTTAATGACTAGGCAAATATTCAAAAGAGCAGAAGGCAAAGTAACGTGTGTTATTTCGTATAAGACTAAAAATTTTAAACTGTAAATCAAAGAACGGTTCTACCCGAAAGCTTTTTTCTTGAATAAATCACTAACTCTCTGAAGACTGCATTTATTTTTCAAACTATATATATAATAATTTTGATATTTGCCAATGATTTTGATAAAACTACATTAATGAAAATTGACGACATCCTTAATAAAATACAAAAGTCACTAATTTATTGAATATTTTCTGTTTAAAAACCAATTGATGAAACTGATAAGAAATTCAAAAACTTTCACTGTTTCGAAATGTTCAAGCTGATCTTAAGATAACTGCTCGTTATCAGTAAATGTTCGCTTACTAAATGTTAATATATTTTTTAATGAATTTAAAATATCAATGTATTTCTTCTTTATAGCTTTGTAAACTTACAAGAATGAAGAAATTAGTTTTATTCCAAAAGTTACAATATTTCGATATTGCAATGTTCCTGCTACCATCTGCAGGAAAATTACTAACAGTTTATTCAATTTATTTTGATAGCAAGAATTATCGAAATATTATAACTTTTGGAATTATAACTAACAAATATAACGAATTCTATTCGTTCCCGAAATATATAAATTTTTCTTAATATTTACTTTGCATATTTAATGTATTCAGGACAGTTTATTCATGCAGTCAGAGTTCTAAGGCAAATATAAACCTCCCAGTCAAAGTTCTAAGGCAAATATAAACCTCAAAATGACTTTTAAAGAAATTTACCTCGACTAGGCAACTATTCAATAGAGCAACAGCCGAAGTAACGTGTGTTCTTGGTAATGCTCGAATAACTGTGGGTAAAATTAAAGGTAGTCCATGTCTTGCTAGAGCCAAACGATTCTTTTTGCATTTACAGCAGATATATAACGTTCTGCAAAGCGATGAAATGTGACAATACAAACTTTTTGCCTGAGTTAAAAATATCTGTAGCATAGCTACCTAAAATGCAAGAAAAACATTATAGCATGAAAATATTTAACGTTTATTTGTAATCGAAGAATAACTAATTTCTTTAAAAAATGTATTACATAAATGATTTATTTTCTTATTGTAGAAATAATAAATATTTAGTATTTTATAATTATATTACAATATTATCATATTATAATAAATTATATTATTTTATATTATTACAATAATATTAATTACAATTTTATATTTTAACTTAAATTAAGCAATTTCAAATATTTTGTTGTAAAACATCAGAATAACTTACGAATTTTGCTAATAATTTTGTTTTTTTTTATATTGTAGATTTACTATAAATATATATTTTTTAATAAATATAAGTTTATTATGTAATAAATATATTTAATCGTTAAAAAAATAAATAATAATCATTATAAACATTATTTACATATAACTTTGATTTTTTAAAATCAAAAGTGATAATTTGAGATTAGAGGGTCACCGGTCGATTTAATGAAGCAGGTGGCGTTGTCCAGCTGCACCACCAAACTCAGTCGCTGCATTATCCAGTTAAAAGAGCGGGTTCTCCGGTTGTGCTTTAATTTATTACTCAGCTGCTGCAGGAACGCTGTCATTCCTGACCCTACTGCGCCCAGCGATTCCACAGTCACAAGTGCAAACGAGTATTGCTGGTCGTCGAGATTTCGGTATTTATTCATCTTAAGTTGTTTTACATAAACCACGACTACGCCTGCAGAGGACACGGTGTGGGTGACGTTGCTGGTAGTCAACGTGTTGGGATAAGTAAAATTCTATACAAGGATTTTGCCGGCTTCCCAGGTGAATAACGTCGCTCCGAAATAGCAATAATAGCGATAATTAAAATATTTAATGTGAAATATTTTGGTATTAAAGTTCATTCTGTTTGATAACTAAGTTAATTTTAAATGTTCATAAAAATCATTTATATTTTTAAACCTTAGTACGTATGTAATATATATTGTATTATAGTATATTATAATATATATTATATAATATATATTATATTGTATTATATATTATTATATCGTATTGTATTATATAAAATATTGATGAGTAAAAAATACGATTCAAGTTAAGATAAATTTTAATTTCGTTTAAAAACGACCTAATTGCTTAAATTTAGTAATTTTTAGAATTACATTTTCATAAATTTGAAAAATAATTTAATTAAAAATTATTAATAAATATATAAATTATATTATTATATAACTTCAACAATATATACATGATAAGGTCATTAAATGTTAGACATAATTATATGACACCATTATCATTATCACATCAAAAGTTTTCACAATTTAAATACTTGTACATTTTTAAAATTTTGAAGCTTAAAGAATATTATTTTATGAATTGATAGTTTCCAAATTCTCTCCGAAATAATGCTATAAATTACTAAATACAAATAATTCAGTAATTAAAACAATTTAAATTTCATTTTATGAAATTTATTTTTTTAGCTGACTAACTTGATTTGTATTGTTACTGCTCCATAACACAATATTTTACAACATCTACAAAGTAAAATATAAAAAGAGAGCTACAACGTAGCTCTCTGACTAATTTTCATGCAAAATTAATTAATTAATTATTAATCAAACTTAGTCTACGTTTCCAATTTTTAAGTAACATAAACGTTAATTAATTATGTATTATAAATATTAATTATAATTAATATGTAAATTATATAAAAATTACAACAATAATACAACAAAAGCAATTGAGAATTCATTATGACAACTCTAAAATTTATTAAAAGTATTAAGTAAGAAACACATTAAAATCTTACTAGCAATGGAATTCCACTTGCTTGCCGAAATTCATATCGTCCCACAGGAGTTTTTGTTAAATTCTCTAGTAATTGAAATATTTCAATGTACCCGTCATCGCGGATAGTGACTAATGCAATTAAGGCTTTAACGATTCCACCATGCTCACGTGTCTCTTTGGCTAATAATTCGTTCTTAGTAGCTTCAACCATGATAGACAATGCTAGAATCTATTAAAAAATCTTATATCAAGAATGTGTATTCAAAGATTTACCGAAAGTGCCGAATCAGTATCTGTAATGAGATTTAAAATTATCGCAATGCCATCAATTCTCTTTATCGTCGATAATACGACATGCGAGCTCATATCGTACTTTCTTAGTAAACACAAAGCGATCTTTGTCGCACATCTACTTCCAAACTAAAAGAGTTATTTATTTTGAAAAAGGCAATTAGAGAAAATTAGAGAAACAATTTGAACACGTTAACTATATTGAAAAGTTGATATTAAAAAAGTTTGTATTAAAGTTCATTCTGTTTGATAACTAAGTTAATTTTAAATGTTCATATTGAAAATTAAAAACTTTATTTTTGATTTTCTTTATTTATCTAAACAATTTATTTTAAATTTTGCTACTTTTACTAAAAGCACTATTTTGAATTTCTAATATAAAAATAGAAGTAGCAAAATTTGCACGATTTGAAAATTAAATTGCTTCCCTTAATCCAGCTCAGTCTTCCTTTTGGAAGATATTCTAGAAGAAGGAATTTGTCTGTTGGAAGGATAGAGCATTGGGTTGGATTGGCAGTAAAGGTCTTGATATAGTTTTAGAGGAGTCGCTATCCCTACATAATTATGGATCCACTCAATCACCTCAACCTATCCCGCCTTGAGGGAACTTCAGGAGTAGGGACCTATTTGTCACAGATATCTCTAACTCCTGTAGGCCCCTCCAGGGCACCTCCAAATCTGTCGCTCTACTTTCTTCTTGGGTCTGTCAGCTTTTGACAGCCGAACAGAGAAGAGGAGTGGCCGTCACAATGCTACTAGCCTCCCCGTCCGATGTGGCCGGGATCAACATTAGTTGTAGAATTTTTATACCTAACAGAAATCCGGTCTTCTGTCCTAAATACCTGCGGCCCATTTCGATGCAAAACTCTCTCATCTCCATTTAAGAAAAAGCCCTTGCCCGTAAAATTCGCTACCATCAATGTAGGCGTAATTTAATCCCATCAGGTTTTCATGGGTTTGGTAAAGGTTGATCGGTCTATTTAGTAATTCGTGAGGTGCAGCGGTTCTGTCGGGATAATAGCCATCATCTCGTTGTGGCTATTTTCCTTGACTTTTCTACTGCATTTGACCGTATCTCTATACCTTTTGTTATCTCCACTCGCAGGTCTTTCGGGTTGCCTGCTAAAATTTTTAATAGGTTGAAGATTTTGTTGTACACCAAGCGATTCTTCTGTGAAGACGACCCTGATGGGCGTCAGTTCTAACCTATTAAGGGTGTGACTCAAGGATCCCCACTTTCTCCAATCTTGCATCTTGCTGCCTCCATTGTACTCTAAAGAAAATTTAAACGCGGTTTACATCTGGTGGTATACGCTGATGATACTACAGCCTTGTTTTCAGGACGCAGGTGCAAAGATGTAGTCTCAGACATCAGCCGGTTTGTTTAAGATTAAAAGATCAGCTCCCCACTTCTAATCTTATTCTAAACTCCAGCAAATCACAGGTGGTTGTCTTTCATAACACCCTTGCGACCAAAAAGAAATTTAACAGATAAGCACTTTCTGTACTCTCATCCATTTTGCAACCCCATCAATTCCCTATATTCTCGAGTCGAGTAAAATACCTGGGGTTCACCGTTACGGTGAATTTGTCGGCGAAAGCTGACCAGGATAGACTTAAACGTATTCTGAAGAGAGCTAGGTGGGCCCTGAAACGGGCTCAGCATATGTCATTAATTGGGAAAAACCAAGTGCGCCTCGGGGGTACTTGTGCTATCTAGGGATTAGTCTTATTTTCTAGAGGACATCCCCCGGAGCAAAGGATAAGGTTTCTCAAGCTCCTTGTCTCTCGTTTACCCAGCATAGTTCGCCTTGATTGGATTCTTCGGAATGGGGGGGGTTGAAAGACCCAGGGTTGTACAGTCGGAAGATGAAGTGTTTGATTGGTTGGAGGGCTCAGATCCCACTGGATCTGAGGCCATGATATTTTAGCGAAAACTAACAACGACATTTTTTTGTGGTCCCTGATCTGACTTGTTATATTTGTTTTTCTTTTTCATGTTAACTCTGAACCTTGTATTATTTATTTTAAAAGAAACTTTATTATTTTATTATTATGATAATCGAACGCCGTTGAATCACTTGTTGAGTACGATATGGCATGATTGTTAAATATTACAGCGTCAAAAAAACGTTCTCTCATACCGTTTTTCAAAACGACCACTACAAACTAAGTCTAATCGTGCTTGTTAATCTCTACTGGTATTGCGTTTTTTTAATATAACACCTGCTCCAACCTTTTGAAGATGCGCTTCAATTTGAATGTCATGACTTGTGCTTGACAGTTATTTAATAAGGAGGTCGCTTATATTATTGTGCCGATATATATTCATTCCTCTATGTTTGCAAGAGAATATATGGGCAAGGTCGGCTTTCCCATTGCAAGCACACAGATGTGATATATGTGTTAATGTCAAATTGTATATTACACAAAAACCGTCTCGAAATTCATTCGGTGTGAGACGAAAGTTCGTATTTTCAGAAGATAATGATATATTCTTCCAAGAGTTTGCAAGAGTGTAGGTGTCAAAATAATAATAATTTTTAAATAATTGTAATAATTAACGGCCATAGACTAATCACTTAATTTAAATTCGTTATCTCGGATTTTAAAAATAATAAGTAAACAACTTTTTGAAATTTCAAATTTTTAGGTTATTATTGCCGTCTACTTGAAGGTAGTCAAACTTTCATTATTATCATTTTCCTTTGCCGTCTTTCATTCCATATTAATTTAATGGATAACTTATTTGGTTTAATGTGTAGGACTGAGCCAACTTGATCAATGTTTATAAGCAATCGCCTTGTAAGATCCCCTTAAAACTCACGGCAAGCGAAGTTCAAATATTTAATATATCAAATAAGCAAATAATCAACTAAGTAATTTATTGAATTTCAATAAAAAATTTGAATTTCAATAGTTGGGTTAACTATAGATTAGATTATGTAGATAATGCATATCACGAATAAAATTAAATTATAATTATATAATAATTATTAATTATTATAATTATAATGACCATTTTATTATATTTGATGTTTATTAAGGGGCGGAACAGTTTTATTATTAATTTATGTTAAACTAACACAGTCACAACAACATTTATTCAAAAAAAAACAAAGTTCATTATAAAATTTATTTATTGTTTGAATATATGTAAAATTAAATACAAAATTATATTTAATACGTACAGGCATAACTCCAACGTATTAACAACTTATTAGTAAACAAATGATTACGTCAAAAATATAATTGAAATATATTGAAAAATATATTAAAGAATATATTGAAATATATTTAAGAATATATTATAAAATATAAATTTTAAGGCTAAAATTTAAAAATTATAAATAAAATAATTAATTATTAAATTAAAATAATAATAAATTAAAACAATTCGCGAGTTATTGGAAGCTTGCATTTCTTCATTTCATGAGTGCAATCTCCTATGACTTCGCAACAGACTGCAATGATAATTTTGCATATATAAATTTTTCATTAACTATTTTTGATATTATATTTATTTGTTAATATTATTAACTACCAAACTTTTGAATGAAAGTGGAAAATTTCGCAATCAGTAAAGAATTCAATGATTAAAGGATTTTTAATTATTTGTTCAAACATTAATTATATGGATTGTGTTTCTAACTAGTAATCACTGCTTTAAAAAGTGTGAAATAAGGATAACTAATTTATAAATTAAATTATTATTAATTACGGTTAATTAGTATATCTGATTATTGTCAAATAAATTTAAAAATGTGGTTCATTATTATTGTACCTGCAAAAATTTCATTAGTCTCGAAACGTCAGAATAGACATGAAACTGTTCTTGGTCATAAGAATTTATATCGCTTGGTTCATACTGAAGGTGAGCGTCTTCGCTAACATTTTCATCGCTGAACATTTCTTCCGTTATTCCATCCTCAAGTCCATCATAAGACTCATTTATAAAATTTACGACGTTCGCCCAATCTATTGCTTTCGATGCTGATCTAAAGTGCACTTGTTTTAATGCGTGTTACCGCTTTGTGTATCAAAAAACATTTAACAAATAACGAGTGTTATCATTAAATAATAACACTATAATCTTATAACTTATAAATTATAAGTTATTATATTTAATTATAACTTCTAATTTTTAATTATAACATATTTAATTATTTATTTAATACTCACTTTCTAAAAATGGTTATTAAATTAAAGTTTGTATGCGGTTTTAAATACGTAATGTAGCTTTGATATTAAGCGTTTATGAAACGAAAAAAGGTGAACTGCCATATAATCAAGAACATTTCAATGAATTAAGTGATTCCTCGTTATAAATAAAAGATTATAATTCTTGGTAACTATCTGTTATCGAAATATTCAAAGTAATTTCAGATTTTATTTGCTGAAATAAAAAAGTAAATACTTGACAGTATGCACAAGTCACAGAGGTCTTATTCCGTTTATTAAACTTTATTAAGTCAAGAAATTAATTAAGGAAGAAACAAATTGATCAACAGAAAATATATTCTCAATCTTGATCTTGGAAATGCCAAAAATACCTATTATGAATGCAGCATTTTGAAAGAAATCTTGGGCCGTTGTCTACTCAGAACATCTATGCACTACTATTATATATATGATGGTGTGGTCCGTTTCCCCTCGCAGTGCCACTGGATAGCGCTTCCATTCTAGAAGCGTGAACCAAATGCATACCTTACCGATGACAGACATGCGGCAGCCGGTCGGGACAACAACTGTCGCTACCATCACAATCTGTCTTATCCACCACACCATGAAGATTTTAGAGAGAGTGTTCGACAAGAGAAGACGTGAAACGATCAAAATAACTGTCAATCAAGCAGTCTTTGTGCGCAACTGTGGAGCCATAGATTCAATACACTCAGCCTGACTACTCCTTGTAAAGCCCTGAGAGAAGAAGCAGCCCCCATGTAGCTTTTCTGGACCTTGAAAGGGCGGTCGACAGAGTCCTTCATGAGCTCCTATGGAACGCCATGAGATGCAGAGAAGTACCAGAACAATTGATCGAATTGGTGAAGATGCTGAACAAAGGAACTACGAATAGTGAGCTAACAGCAGCGGGAAAATTTAGAGAATTCCCAATCTCAGTCGGTGTGCACAAAGGGTATGCACTCTTCCCATTACTATTCATCATAGTTATGGACGTGATTACGAAAGATTTGCAAAGACAAGTACCATAGATCATACTGTATGCCGAAGATGCTATGCTGGTATCTAATTACAAACATGATCTTGGGTAGCAAGCCCAGCAATGACACGATCGCCTAGTACAATTTGAGTTGAAACTGAACAAAGCTAAAACGGAGATTATGATGACAAACCGTTCAAATATCTGGGATCAGTCATCTCCAGCACAGGATGAGTGGCAAAAGACGTCATAACTCGCATCAAAGCTAGCTGGACAAAATGGAGAACAGCCACTGGAGTCTAGACCGACAAACGTATGCCAGACAGACTCAAATCTAAGTTCTACAGAAGCGTGATAAGGCCTGTAGCAATGTACGGTGCTGAGTGCTGGGCTATGACAGCAGAAGCAGAACATAAGCTTGGATGTATGAAAACGAAAATGCTAAGGTGGGTCGCGGGAAAAACTCGCCAAGACCATATTCGTAACGAAGACATCCGAAAGCGATTTGGCGTAGCACCCATAGCAGACAAACTGAGATAATCAATCGTGAGATGTTATGGACATGTACTGAGGGCATATGTGAACACACTGGCGCAGGCACCACTTCAAATCGAGGTCGACGGAAAGATATCAAGAGGAAGACCACAGAAAAGATGGATGGACACCTGCCCTGAGACATCCGCACAAGGAGGCATAAACACCAGGCAGCATTCTATATATCCTCATCAGAACAAGAAATAGAACCGAATTATTTTCGCAATATTCAAAGTCGCTACGTATGCCCAGTCATCCTATGTGTGACGACAAACTTCAGCAACGGTAGACGCGTTTCGCTCTAACGGTGCTAATCAGTACCGTGACTTTAATAATCATCCATATGCACCATAACTCTGTGCAAGGCACAGAGCTTATGCTAAATTCCCTCCGATTAATCATATTAAGGGTATTTCTGTTTTTCGAGCTTTAAACACTGTTTAAGCGTGTGTCAAACGTGTACATATCGCTTTTCGATTATATCCACGAATCGAAAAGCGATACGGCATTATAATCGTTACCAATAAATAAACGGGGAACGGGGAAAATGGACATAACTGAGATTTGGAAACCATCACAGTTCATTAGCAATCAAATTCCATGACCGATTTTTGTTTATTGAACTTCATCAGTAGTGTCCAGATTTTTAAAGTGTTTAGGGATCCTCAATACTGTTTAAAAGTGTTCATCACCATTATATACTACATAAAGGGCTGTGACAATGAAAATTTAAATCTAATCTAATATTTTTATTAAATCAAAGATTAAAATATAAAAATTTAAATCTAATTTGGGTTATGCTGTTTAGGTATTCACTGGCGAGTAATTTTAACTTAAATTATAAATTATTTATTACAATTTTTTACTTTGCGATATGAGATGTATTATTATATAAAATGCATAAATAATATTTTGTATTTTAATATTTAATATTTTGTCGTACAATTAATATGGAAATTGACATAGAGAGAGTTTAATCGATGAATTTCAGAGTTTTTAAAATTTGTCAACAGATCTTGCTTTTATTATGCTGCGTATACTTAGTTTCATTTGTCAGGAGTAATTGAAACTTAAATTATAAATTTTATATTACAATTTTTATTTTGTAATTTAAAATATATTTTGTATTATAATATATAATATTAAATGCATTCATTTAATATTATATAAAAAATGAAATGAAATGTATTCATAATTTTTATTCTTGCTATTAATACCAAGATCTTGTATTTAGAAGTGACAAACACACCTTTTGATAAACCGCTTCCAGAAAATTCCAACTGTATTCCAAAAATACATTTTATTTTTAATAAATATATATATTAAATTCTCAATATGTTGGTATGTCCACTGATCATGTATGCTATTTGTTTACGAAAATTCTAATGTTTTTAAACTCAATGAGATTATTAAATTTTAATAAAAACTCAATACTATCAACATGGATGATAATCATTTATTAGTCTGTACCAAAATTATCTAAAACCTTGAATAATTTTAAAACATTATTTTATCAAACGAATTTTCCAAATCATTAAATACTTATTCGAGAAGGTCTTGTTAAATCAAAAGACTTGCCTTATTAGTTGTGATTCTATTAATGATATTCGATCCTTCACGCTATTATTTGAGAAAGCTACAGAAAAAGTGGTAAATTAAAATACATTGTGATTCTACAAATAACGAAGCTAGATAAATTGATTGGCAGATTGCGGAAAATTGATTTAAAGAAAATTATTAAAAATTTATTTTACAAAGTTTTAGAATATATAATTTAATCATATATGCAAAGAACGAATCTACAAACCACTATTTTTTCTTTTGATAGATATATGGAAATATAATTCTATGCTTTTTACATGATTATATTTTATGTAAATTCTCTAACATAAATTTTTTAAACCAATTTAAATTGGATTAAGTTCCTCGATCGATTTTATTTAAATAATTTTTTTCCTGATCAAAGTTCCAAAGTTAGTTTTTCATGAATATATTTTCCAGTAACTAAAATAATAATGGAGTACATATAATTATTTAATGAAATATGAGATGAAACATCGCTTTAAATTTAATACTCAAGCTTTTAAAATTTTAAAATATTTTAAGTATTTCCATTCGCACTAAAAATGAAATTTTACTAATTTATATTGCATGTATTAATAGATTTGGTATTTTTTAAAAATTATATGCTTGTCCACATCAAAAATAATATACCTATATTATATTTATATACAAAAATATTTCAAAAATATATTTTCGATATATTTACATGTATCAAAAATAATAATTATTTATATATTATAAGTAATTATAAGTTAATTATAAATTACTTATAATGATTACTCATTATAAGTAATGAGTAATCATTATATTGATATAATGATTACTTGTTAAACAGATATTCTGTGATATTACTTAAACACTCATTCTGTGCACTAACTTATTTAATAATTATTTATTTTACATTTTATATAATTAATTTTTAAAATTTTTGCAATTTAAAGAATACTGTAAGAAAATGTGTTACAATTTACTAACAAAATCACTTAATCTAAATCACGTGATATCTTATTCTTTAATCTTTAAGTTTGTAACTAGTTATGAAGCATGCAATTTTTTGTCATGTAAAACATGATGTAATGGTTCCTTTTTCGTACAATTTCAGAAAGTTGTATATAGAAGAATTCCCATAGAACAACCGTCATCGTCAGATACTTCAACCAAACGTTTTGTTGATGTGCCTGACAATGTCGGGAGTACCGGTCAAAATATAAATCGAATTCCACTCCTTTGAATGTTTTATTTTCTGAATATAAATTCTGTAGGATAGCAATTCTGTTATTAATTATCTTATTTATTAAGTATTTTGAGTAAAAAGAAGGTTGTTTACATCTTCTTAAATAAGCATTTAAAACATAATTGTAGTGTGAAGATTCATTTTATAAATTATACGTTAAACCATCGCTTACAACTGGGTATCGAGATATTACTTTGCATAGTTTCAAACAGTACAAAGATTTAATGTTCAGTTTCGGTTAAACAATATTAGCGCCATTTTGAATATTAAGTGATAACAATTTTTAATTTGAATATTTATTTTGATTAATAAAAATTACGTTTATAAACAAACAACATTTGATTAAGTTTTTACAAATGTAAACATATTTGTATTATATATATTACACTATGATGTACGTCACCCGTTAAAATAGGGTCAACATGAACATATGGATAATTCATTTTAAGCGTACTATCTTCCTTTATTGAAAACATGCTAAATTCTTTTATTAGCTTTAAAGTATATATATTATATCAATTTATAATATTGTTATACATTGATAATGTAATATTATCTTGCAATCATATTGCTCTATCTAATAAATAATTTAATAATATTTTGTATTTTAATAGTTAATAAATATATTAAATATTGTATTTAAATATTTAATAAATATATTTATTTAATATATTTATTTAAATAAATAAATATATTTATTTGTGTCCTGTATTCTCCTGGGCATTTCACAACAGCGAATATTGCTGTGATAATATAAATAGCGTCCTGGTTTTCTATTAGTTCCTGATATTTGACTAGTTTTCTTTAATATAATTAGAATTGTACTGAGCAAATACTTTTACAGCGCTAACATCTACTAGGTGACATTCACATCGTCTCAAAATCGTTCTACGCATATCACATATAAAGTACATTATTTTCTGTTTTGGTGTTGTACTACGCTTAAAAACAATACTTGACCGCTATAGTTATTACTATAACGAATATAAAAAACAAATAAATATATAATTTATATGTATATAAATTAAAGATAATTTTTTGTACAAAAATAAAATTTTAAAATTTTGATAAAACTTTTTTGATTAAAATTTTACGCAAAACATAATCCAAGATAATTTTTAGATACCCTCCAAATATTAAATAAGAGAAGAGAATTTATTGTAAAATTAAAACAAAAATCAAAGTATTGAATATTCGTGTTTTGTCACCTAAAGCGACTTATAAAAGCGACTTTATAACTCTATAAAGTTACTGATTTTTTGAATTAATTGTTGTGAAGTTAAACGTATATTGAGATGTCTATCATGTAAATGCAAGTTACTTTGCTAACCAGTTTCTTCTTACTTGCATTGTTGGATAATTTCTTCTTGTATTGTCCATAATATGTGGAAATCTTCTTCTGTCTCTTAAGACTGATTGCCTGTTTGCGTATTTTCTTGCTCCCCACAGATATGATGAACTATCTGGTGAGCTATCAATTGACATATCACCGTGCCATGGTCGGTAGGATCCGTACGGTTGTCGCCATTGGCGATGAAACCCGTTATAACGTCTTGGAATATACTCGCTGCTCAGTGAGTGATCATTTAGATACATACTGTATACCTTTAAGATGAATATAGTTACCAGTATTAGCACATATTTATGATGCATTGTATTAATAATTTTAGGTGCTCAACTTTAAACGGTAAAACTTACTTTAGAAAAAGGATACACCGCAGTATTTATATATGCTGTTGCAGCAGTGATGCTTTGTTATCGATAGCTTACATGAAATTTATCATTTGTTTAGTTTTATGGATTTTACATATATCTAACGTAAACGCATTTGCCAAGTCACCGTATATGTTCCATTAAAGAGTAGCATCTAGATCAGGTTGTATTTTGATGTATCTGTAATTGCTTTTTTATCACCAAATTCCAGAACGGTTGTTGAGCAGATGAATTAAAGAACAATAACACTATCTTATTGTTGGAATTTTTCAAGTCAGCATTTCCTATTGCAGATGTTGTTAGTTCAACAATTATTTAAAATTGCTTTTGGGTAATTCGCACATTTATAAGTTATATAATTCTCAACCACAATATTGAAATTTCCTAAACAACAGCGAACAAGTTTTTAAATGCCTGATTTACTGTATTTGAATAATAAAAGATTGCGAAGTAAAAAAAGTTATCAGGTGAATACTATCAGGTTTATATATTTATAGAGCAAATTACGTTTCGTATATCAAATAAATTTAGCATTTTTATTATTTACTGCGTTTTATTATAACTATAATTATAAACTACGCAAATAAGTGAATATTCCAGCTTTAGACCGGATAGATTTTTCGTAATGTTTCTACGTTTTAACGCTATATTCAATATACGAAATATTAGCAATTATAGAAACTTTTAAATAAAATTAAAACATTGATTTTGACGATTTGTCAATTTTTAAATTGACAAATTACTAAATCAATTTTTATCACATTTATTAAGATTATACTTTAAAATATAAAATCTTATTTGTATTTCGTAGCATCATTAAGATAATAATAATCTATTTAGAATTTGCTTTTGGTTTAAATTTAACATGTACTTCCAAATCGTATTTATTCACAATAATAAGTCAGCCATACACAAAGCATAAAATTGAAATGAGAGAAAACGATATTTTTAAACCGTATACTTTGTTCGTAGCATTGACTTTTAGATTAAATAGAGGAACAGTTTGCGCAATATCTGCGTAGAACGAAGATAAAACTTAACTGTTTAATACATTTGGCAGGGATTTTTTCACCAATTGGTGAAAAAATTTAAATTCACTAAAAAATATGGGATTTTTTTCACCAATTTTTTGCCAATAAAAAACCGAACTTCTATTAATTGTTTTGTTAAAAGCAAAATTAAAATTAATCCAATTATGTTAAAGAAAAACGACATTATCGACCTTCCAAAACATCAAATCACCTAGAATTTCAAAAAATTCTAGTTCATAGTATCTTTTAAAAAATTTTAAAATTTCAATTAAATGAGCTTCTGTTTTGAAATCTCGTTCAGTTAACACTTTTTTTCCTACACTGTAAAATCAACACCCTATTCCGTTCATTTATTTGTGTTAAAAAATCCAAAAGTCTGAAAAAAAATCGAAACTCACCAAAAAATATGGGATTTTTTCACCAATTTTTTGGCCGAACTTCTATTATTTAAAAAAAAACCGAACTTCTATTATTTTTTGTTAAAAGCAAAATTAAAATAAAAACAATCAAATTTATTAAAGAAAAACGTCATTATTGACCTTCCAAAACATCAAATTACCTAGAATTTCAAAAGAATTTTTACCAATTTTTGGTGCAAATTTGGTGAAAGTATTGTTTGTTATAATTTCCAAAGTAGGACGTCCAGATTCGGTAGATTCTGTTACGACTGTTTTTAAAAGTTGTTTTTTGATGATTTTTGACTTTTCATTATTATGGTTATGGTTTTTGTGCTTAATAAACGTATTCTCTATGCTTATATGACCAAGAATTCGACATTTCATATTAACGCATCTCCAATATCCGATTCCATCCGTTTTTTATAAAAATTGTAAAAAAAATCTTCAGAAATCAAATTTTAATTTCATTTCTGGTTTCTTATTTTAAAAATCTTTCCCCCTTCCCC
>WNNJ02000895.1:0-39235 GCA_012934845.2 Pomphorhynchus laevis | reverse complement strand
ATTTTTGATTTTAAAGAGCAAATATTTGAAAAATGTGTGGATTCTTGCAACAAAAAATTGTCGCATTTGATATTCTTTGAAAAATATTATTAAAAATAAATTTAAATTGTTTAAATTTATTTTTAATAAATTAAAACTTATATTAAAACTACTTTTAATTTATGTCGTAAAGATGTGCATACCATATAAAATATAAAATTTAATGGATTAAATAATGAAATTTTAAGAATTGCAACAATATGTAATGATATTGGCTTTCTTCAAAATCATTTAAATAATTTAATAGATACATATTTTTGTTGGGTCGAAGAATAGGAACCGAAACCTGATAGCATAGCATTTCTTCTGATGACCTCTAATCCTTATTCTGATACATCTTCTGTTATTTATTAGTTAATTTATACAAATTGACTAATTATTTTAAATTTCAATTTTAAATTTTGACTTTATTTAAATAATATTCAATCTGATATAACAATTATTTATTTTTAAATTAAATATTATTTAAATTTTATTTAAATAATATACTCTGTAAGTTGATCTGATTAATCTAGTGGATTAAGTTCTACGATAAGATAAATGTTAATAATAACATTTTCAAACTTTCCTTTTTGTTAATTTTCTTAATTTCTTTAATGTAAAAGGTATACAATTAATAAACAACTGACTTTTAGGATATATCATTGCCCTTTAGAAACAATTATAATGCCTCTTTCGAAAATTCGATCAATTTTTATGTAAAAGTAAAAAATAGTTAAAAATAATGAAAAAATATATAAATAAATCATGAGTAGTTTTAGTTAATGTTAATTTAATGTTCATATCTAGATATACACCTTCTTTATCATTAATATTGGTTTTGTTAAGAATAAGGCTTTCTGGATAAATTTGTTTCATACACCCTGACTACTAACGGCGCCATTGCCACAACCGTTTTCGTTTCGCCCGCTTTTTGCCACATGTTGGTAGCCATTTCCTATGATGATTAATTTGCTCGTCAGAATTTGGCTGACTACCAACTCTTCGAAATTTGATAGTGTTAAAACGAGACTTGAAATTTAACATGATAACCCTACGGTAAGCATGAATGCTCATGCAAAAATCGAGCTGTCGCTCTCCGTAAATTTAAATATGTCATCTTTACGATATAAATTAATAGTAGTTTTAGTTAATGTTAATTTAATGTTCATATCTAGATATACACCTTCTTTATCATCAATATTGGTTTTGTTAAGATAAATTTGTTCACTTATTGAATAAAAACTATTAGTGTTAATACCCACTGTGGTTTAACTAAAATTAATTCAATCGTTACTGTCTTTTAAATAAAATAATGAATATATAATCACTCCTTGTATCAATAATTTCCATTAATATACCGGCAAGAATAAATTCTTATACTATTTTATTGTTTCTGTACTCTAGGAATTTTGAATTTTAAAATCATTTTGATAAATGAAAATGTTTGTGCATTTTAGAAAATTAATTACACAAAATTAATAATTTAATTAAATTGATTGCACTATTTGGCAATGATTAATTTTACATTGACCATTGTTTTACAGATCAATATCGACAACCGTATGTCACAAGATGCACTCGAAAACAATGCACTTGGAATGGTTATAAGAGGTGGTAAAGAATACGAACTTGGAATTTTTGTTTCTAAAGTTAGACATAATTCCATTGCACATTTAGCTGGCTTGAAGGTATTGGCAAATAGTACCAAAATTCATAAACGTAGCTAACTTAAATATCACATTAATTATATACTTTTAAAATTCTGCATTAACAAAATAATTAAACCATTTCGTTTAATATTTTCCATTATGTACCTCGAAGAACAATAACTTAACCAAAGATGGATGAAAAGCAATTTATGAAAAGAAATACATGAAGTTTAGTCTCGCGTTTTGTCATAGGATATCATTTTCGTTATTTTTAAGTGACATTTGAAAAAAATATTTAAATTGTATAAATCATAACAATAATATCTATGAATAAATAATTAATTATTATAATAAACTTTTGAAATTTAAAGAAAGAGACATTAAATTATTTGAATTTTTCTATATTCTATTAAATTAAATCCAACTTTAATTATAAATCACACTGATGGGTATAGATCGCCAAATATTTTGCCTTGCCAAATGTCATCTGTTAATGCATCCCTACCATCTCAAACAATGAATTTCTCTCCATCAGGAAATGATTTAAGTAACAATAATGGCCAAGCCAGCTGGTAGCTAAAAGCCGCCGAAACTGATTGTAATGTATATACCGCCAGTAGAGTCCCCCGTCGCATTACAGCGATTTTTGTTCATGAATTTCTCTGTGGAATGTGTGCTAATAGTTGATTTGTGCTAATAATATAATATTATAATATACTTTATAATAAATAAAGTATTAATAAAAATTACTAATAAAAAAATAACATACTTTTATATATTACTCACTTGTCGAATAAGCGAATAATAGTTTAGAACCTCGGTTCTGAATTAAAAGTGTAAAGTCTGATTTTTTACAGCAGCTAATATCGTCAGGTTCAAAGTTTGTTCAAAACATTTAATTAACTACTTTGTAGTTTATTCAATCTGTTCAATCATTTCCCTGACGATGTTAGTAGTTGCTGAAGAAAATTTGGACTAAATATTTCAAGTTGATAACGCTGATTTTTAACAAAATAAATTATTAATAAATTATTTATAAATAATAATTAATTATTTAGTCAGAATAAATTATTTAGTCAAGGTTTTTCAAGCAAAACATTGTTTTAATGTCAGTAATACTGACATTAGAGAATGTATTAAAAATACTGAACTGTATTTTACGTATTCATTCGATCAAATTGTAATAATTGCGTGAAGCAATTAAATAAATTGGTTTAAGGGTGCATTTACATCGACAGCACATGTGGGACCAGTTACATAAAACAAGTCGTAGACTAGCGCTTCCCAAGCGTTTTTATTTCATGCACCCCTTAAGTCGTACCTCTATTTAAAATTCTCTATTTAAAAAAATTTTAATTCTCTTTTTAAAATTTAAATAGAGAATTCGTAATTTTATTAATTATATATTTTTAAACTGTTTTTTAATTATATATCCTAATTATGCAATATAATACTTAATCTAAGTTCTAACTGATGATATATTTTACGTTTGGTTCCAATTTAGTCAACTTCAGTCTTAAGTCTCCTCGTTGTGTAATATTCAATCTATTTATTTTCTTTACCAATAAATCATTTATGGCACTAAATAGGAGGTAGGGAATGGTAATAATAAATTTTAAGAATACGTAGTCAACCTCTATATTTTGCCTCTGTTTCACCGCAAAGCCACGCTATCACTCCTCTTATATCAAATAATGATTTAACAGACTCATCGCTTTGCATGTCTGCAAGTTCTTCTTGATACTGAACATTGGAAATAAGTTAGAGATCTGCTAACATTGGCTGAGTTGGCTATGTTGGGAAAATAAATTCACGTCAGAAAATATTTCTTTCAATTCAGTAGATAACTGCTTGAGATGATTGGATATAATAAATATACTATTATCACTTACTTCATATTTATTGAGTTCTAAAAAAATTAAAAAGTTCTAAAAAAGGGAAAACTAAAAATTTTAAGTTTTAAAAATTTATTTCTCAGAAAAAAATAGTTCAAATAAAGAGCAATGTTACTTTAAATTATACATAGAAACTAAACAAACACTTAAAGAAATAGCAGCAAAAATTGATATTTTTTTCTAAAAAATATGTTTAACATATTTTTTTTAAATGTTTGGTTTACTGACGAAATCCATTCGATAAAAAGCTCAAGACAATATTTTCTTTAAATTTTCGATGACGTAGTCATTATCAGAAACTATTTTTTTTCAAATTGAGACAGTTTATGACGAAAATATTTGCTGAAAGCATTTGATTGAAAAATAAGATTTCATTAAAAATTTAACTTCCAATTCCAATGTGTTTTTGATGACGTTGCTAGTTTATTTGTAGTCGTTATTTTGGACTCTTCTAACATGACTAGAACATCCAGATTTAAAAAATAATTTATAGATTTACAACTTTTATAAAACGTTACATTTTTAAAAAATAATAAAAATGTCTAATTTTTTGAAATTCTTGATTTTAATCCTAGAAAACTCAAATGTCCCCCAGTGGGTGCTTACACCCCCTTTTGCGAAACACTGTCGTACACCATTTATTGACATTATAAGATAATTTCATCTTTGATGATGATTCAACTTTGTTGATGAAATTTTGCGTTACAAAATATACAAATCAATTAAATAATTAAATTAAATATTGATCAGTTACCATTATCCACTACACATGCTACCTATAACATGTGAACACATTTCAATCTTAAACATTTTTAAAATTTCCATTTTTTAATTTCAAAATGTTTTGTGTGCACCATATTCTAATCACTACTTCAAATAAAGGTGAAATATTCTTTGCGTTTAAAGACGTCCTTAACAAAACAATATTGTTACCCAATTGGGATAATTACATTATAAACAAAATAATTTTATTTTGTTAATTGAATTAGGATAAATTTATTAAATTGTCTTTGCTTGCAAATTTTTAATACAGGTATCCGATCAGATTATTAACGTCAACGGGTATGATTTTCGATATATCGATCACGATAAAGCAGTTGCTATAATCCTTTCATTTAACCGATTGCGTATGTTGGTTCGACACATCGGAAAACTACCAGATATTCAGAATCATAACGAAAAACAAACACGAAGGCAGCAAAGTGAAGTGGTCTACAACAGATCTAAGTAAGTTATTCGCTTTTTGCAAAGAAACTGATAGGAATTATAAACTAGTCTGTGGGCATTATTAGGATAATCTGATAACATTTTCAACTAAACAGACACTTTCAGGATTATTGCTAATAATTTATTGTTAGCAAATAATTTATTGATTTTGTGCAAATCCATGTTGTCTTACTGCATAAAATTATCATAAGTAATATTAAATAATATTACTTCAATTATATTAGATAGTAATTTTAAATTCAATATTATAACAAATAAATAATTAACAAATAATATTGAATTAATATAATAATTAACAATTAATAATTGAGTTAATATTGAATTATTAAGAAATAATTTATAACAAATATTTTCAAAACACATTAAAATTAATAGCTTTATTTAAAAAAATTAAAGCTATTCTAGAAATCGTAAAATTTACTAAATTCCTGTTTTAAGTGGCAGCCAAGACTTATAGACAAGCAGACTTTAGTCAGTAGAAAGGCGTATTCTTCTAATTAGTTATATTAAGCAAATCAGTTGGGTGTTTAGATTTAAAGCAACATCCATTTAACTAATTCGATAGAATTAGTTAAATGGCTGTTGCTATAACTGTCATCTATTCGTATGATGATTTAAAAAATATTATAAACCACAGTGTATGCAGTGTATGCTGAGGAACCACAATGTATGCTGCGGAAAGAATTGGTGCGTGCAGTTCGCAATGGCACGAAAAGTGCTTTAGATGTAAAACTTGCAATACAACGTTGACTTTGGGTACATATAAAGATCAGAATGGAGAAATATACTGCAAAGGTTGCTTCGCCGATAAACTTCTTCCACACGACAGAAACCGCAAACAGGCCGAGGAGGAAATGAAGGCCAGCAAGCAGCTGTAATTCAGTTAGTCGCAAATACACCCTAATTTTATTTTGCCATAAGCCAACTAATATTTTGTATATTAGTCGCAGTTTCTCTGGTAGATCACTTACAGCTTGAAAAGACGAGGCTCGCTGATAATGAACGCGCCGCAGAACAAACTTTTGCAAGAAACATACTTGATTGATGATAACGTTATATTAAGTTATATTTAAAAGATAATCGCAGTCTATGTTAAATCAGTTCATGGTTGCCCCGGATTTTCTTTCCCGGGCATGCATAGTCCGAGATATGGATACTATGTGAATCCACAAAAGACAAAAAAAAGACCATAAAAGACAGGCACTTTTATATCAATGACTATTTTAAAGCGTATTTATTAAGATTGTCAATTTCCGATTATCTTTAATCCCTTCCATTGTGAGTGGGTTACGCCTATTGTGGATGCTTTCCTTGATTAAACATCGTGGCAGAGTGTTTCTTTGTCTAAGACTATAGTTAGGAAAATCAAGCTCGAGGTTAAAACTAAACAAATAGTTGACTATTGCCAAAAATATTTCTTTTATTTTTAATCTTGTAATCTGGCCTTTTTTCGTCTGTCCATGTCATAATTGGTTGGACAATTATGATATGGAATTTTATAAATGATGTTAGTGGATTTAAACCTTGCTTTCTCCTTAAGCATAACTGTTAGAGTGGTTTTCTTTTTATATTAGAGTTTATTAGCATCTATCGTTGATGAATTTTGCAAATATGACATATTTATTTGTCGTCTATACTGCTTGTTTTAGATAATATTGTGTTTCATTAATTCATGCTCTTTGTTTGCCCATTTCAGAAATGGGCAAATCCATCTTATCGATGTCTACACGACACAACCGGAAAATTACGTCATCGAATGCATCTATGGACAAAACATATTTTAATTTCTACGGCTAAATCAATAGTTTATACAACACGCATGAGGGAAAGGTGCATCGAGTTGTGTAACGAATTGCCGAGTAAAGCATCGTGATTTACATTTTTCAAACAGTGAATGATGAAAGAAAAGAAACGCAGGACAAACTGAAAACTATATGAACCGCGCACAAGTCCCGAGCTGTATCAGCCTACGTTATCATAAGGAGATTTAAATTTTACAAACATTTATTGGCATTTGATCCTTTATACTCCACAATTGAACACTTTCATTACTAATAGATCTCGCATATTCGTTTTATCAATACAATTTCATGAAAAAAAAATAAATATATTATTTTATATATCAAATCTGTTAGATTATTATTAATAAGTCAATTTCACAAATTATTTCTTTGAAGCTAAAACAATTTACGAAAGGGTATATCATTCTAATTTCGCTAGTGCAAGGCACTGATGTATTATTGTTATATGACTGATATATTCGTTTTGTACATTTTAGTTTTAGCAATAAATATTTATAAAAATAATAATTGATTGCAATTTAAAACCGTAATATAAAATTATGGCAATAATTTAATAAATTAAATAATTTAGATAATAATTAATTATATAATAATTATTAATAATAATTATTAATAATATTAATTATTTTAATTATTTAATTATTATAATTAAATAATGATTAATATATTATAATTAAATAATAATTAAGATATTATAATTATGGCAATAATTATAATATAGAATTAATATAAAATATAATTCGTTGTTACACCTGCCCTGGGACACTCACTGATGTACTCGTAAAAATATCACTATGTTTTCTTCATGAAGAGGCATAAACACCAGGCAGCATTCTATATATCCTCATCAGACTAAGAAATAGAACCGAATTATTCTTGCATTATTCAAAGTCGCTACGTATGCCCAGTCATCCTATGTGTGACGACAAACTTCAACAACGGTAGACGCGTTTCGCTCTAAAGGAGCTCATCAGTACCGTGACTTCTATAATCATCTATAGGCACCTTAACACACGCTTAAACAGTGTTTAAAGCTCGAAAACGGAACTACCCTTAGAATGCTGCCTGGTGTTTATGCCTCTTCATGAGGAAAACATAGTGATATATTTATGAGTACACCAGTGAGTGTCCCAGGGCAGATGTAACAACAAATTATATTTTATATATTTGCACACTTTTAAGTGTCCCTGTTAAACAGCATTTCTATTAAAAAGAATTTAGTGCCTGATGCATGGTTAAACTGTAATAGTCACTGCCATGCACAAAGCTTATGCTAAATTCCCTCCGATGATTCAGATTAAGGGTAGTTCTGTTTTTCGAGCTTTAAACACTGTTTAAGCGTGTGTTAAGGTGCCTATAGATGATTATAGAAGTCACGGTACTGATGAGCTCCGTCAAAGCGAAAAGAGTTTACCGTTGTTGAAGTTTGTCGTCACACATAGGATGACTGGGCTACGTAGCGACTTTGAATAATGCAAGAATAATTCGGTTCTATTTCTTAGTCTGATGAGGATATATAGAATGCTGCCTGGTGTTTATGCCTCTTCATGAGGAAAACATAGTGATATATTTATGAGTACACCAGTGAGTGTCCCAGGGCAGGTGTAACAACAAATTATATTATATATATTTGTACACTTTAAAGTGTCCCTGTTAAACAGCATTTCTATTAAAAAGAATTTAGTGCCTGATGCATGGTTAAACTGTAATAGTCACTGCCATGCACAGAGCTTATGCTAAATTCCCTCCGATGATTCAGATTAAGGGTAGTTCTGTTTTTCGAGCTTTAAACACTGTTTAAGCGTGTGTTAAGGTGCCTATAGATGATTATAGAAGTCACGGTACTGATGAGCTCCGTTAGAGCGAAACGCGTATACCGTTGTTGAAGTTTGTCGTCACACATAGGATGACTGGGCATACGTAGCGACTTTGAATAATGCAAGAATAATTCGGTTCTATTTCTTAGTCTGATGAGGATATATAGAATGCTGCCTGGTGTTTATGCCTCTTCATGAGGAAAACATAGTGATATATATATATATATATATATATATATATATATATATATATATATATATATATATATATATATATATATATATATATTAATTACACGACTTGATATAAAACTCGGTAAGAAACAAATAACTTGATTTACTTAAGTACAGATTACAAACATTTTATTATTAGGTCGTCCGGTATGTCAAATGTACTTAAACAAATTCATCTGAATAATTCGTCAAATATGAAACGTAAAAAGTCTAAAAGTGTTCACCTGGAATATCAAAGCGGTTTGGACAATGAAACTAATTCAAAGGTGAGCTGATGCATATTAAAAAATGAAAAAATCATAAATATGCATTTTTAACTGTTAGTTCCCTATCAGAATAGGGAACTATTCTTGTAGGGAACCCGATTTTTCCTATAAGAGAAAATCGGGTTGCTGATGGGACAACTAAAGAATTTGAATAACAGAATAGCATAAAGTCTTGCCAGTCTTGGAATAGTAAGCGACCTGATTGAAATAGTATCATTTTATTGTTTAATATTAAAATAATAATGATCATATCAGACAGTAAAACAGATCTTTTTAAAAAGGAATTAGGGGCCGAAACCTGATAGCATAGCAGTTCCTCCTGATGATCTCTAATACTTATTTTGATAAATGGCTGTTATTTAATAGTCAATTCATAAAAATTGACTTTTATTTTAAATTTTAAATTTTTAATATTAACTTAATCTAAAATAATATAAAATCTTATAACAATTATTTATTTTATTATTTATTATCTAATAATTATATTAGAATAATTGCTTCTCCCTGCTATGTTGTATCGTGGAATAGGGGCCGAAACCTGATAGCATAGCAGTTCCTCCTGATGGCCTTTATTCATTATTCGAATAGATCGTATTATCCATAGATTTAATCGAATAGATCATATTAGCTAATTGATTTATTAGCCAATTCATAAAAATTGAATTTATTTTAAATTTCAATTGTAAATTTTATGGTTATGTAAATATTAATTGTATGACATCTTATATAATTATTTTCTATTCATTAATAAATAAATTATAATAAATAAAAAATTATATAAAATCTTATATAATAATAATTTATTATTTATTATTTTTATCATTAATTTTTATTTATTTTATATTTATTTTTATTTTTTTGTAAAAGCAAAAGCAGTAAAATGTTGTCTAGCGGAATCCATGATTTGCACTTTAAAATAGGTACTGATTCCTATTGATTATATAATGATACATTTCAATTTCCTAATTTTAAATAAATTTGATCAAATTGTTATACATCACGCAACAATTTGCAGATTTAAACATTTGGCAAAAAATTCTAAAAAATTGCTAAATTCATTAACGACCGCCTAAACGGCATAATTTTGTGCCTGAAGGCGCAAATACCGATCGGTAAAAGATTCGAAGGATTTAATGTAATTTATTCAATTTAAAAAATGTGCTTTTCTACCGTAAATATATATTTGATTATTTCTCTATCTTTAGTCTGTCAGTCATATCAGTGAGAGTGTGTCTCGAGTCGTAAAGCTAAAAACCTTGATGATTGAGAAGTGCAGACCATTATTGGGGATAGCAATTGAGAGTGCTCCATCACATGCAAATAGGCGTGTACAGTTTCCTCGTATAAGTTATCTACACCCCGAAGGTGCGGCGTATCTTTGCAGTCAGATAGCAAATGGCTGTTTTATTGTAGCAGTAGATGGAAAATCACTGGAAGGACTAGGACACCGTCAAGCGGCACATATTATAGCCGAGCAATTTAACAAGCCATCACCACCATGGATCACGTTGGCAGTTCTTTCTAACACTGATTGGATGCGTCTAAATGATTGCTATTAGAGGCTTTTTTGTTTTCTATTTATTAGATTTAATGTACACTTTTTATAAATGATCTGGTTTGTAATGTTTATCTAATCCCTAAATCATACGCTTCTGATGTACTAAATTTAATGATTTCTTAAAAATATTTAACGAGATTAATCTGATAAATGATAATTATCCAAGGAAATATTTCATTAGATATTATAATATTTCATTGGATCCACTGCTGTGTTGAATTAAAGAACAGGGACGGAAACCTAATAACAAAACAGTTCCCCCTAATGACCTGTAATCAGGTCATTGGTAGTGCACGAATGTGCTGAGTAAACCTATAATGTGATTAGTAATCTATAAAAGTTAAGTCCGGTTGTGCGGAATGGCCAGGATTCCGAATTGAATTTGTAATGTATTCAATGTAGTTGTCGATTGAAACTGGTTTCAATCAACTAATTGCAGGCTTCATGTCACTTCTAGACGACCACTTCAGCATCAAAATGACAGAGTACTCGGCAACACTCATCAGTTGAATGAAGTACCCACTGGTCCTTTCATTTGGCTGTATGAAGGTAAAATAAGGCATTTCCGAAAAGTTGCTTAAACGTATATATAATCGTTGATGTTGCGCTATATATATTCTGGATAGCCGGTATTTTTCTATAAAAAATATATCTTACAGGTAGGTTGCATCAAAGATGATTGATGATCCAGGATTCCACTGGAATATGACAATATGTTGAAAGCTTCTGTCGGTACATAACTGGACTGTACTCAACGATCAACATAGTATTCGTAACAACTAGACGTCAGAGATGATCGGCAGCGCTCATCAGTAAGATGATCAATCTCAATGACATTTCGGCTGCCTGTGTGACCTTTGAAAAATATGTTTTTTGTTAAATTGCTCAATTTCCAGCGACAAAAAGCTCATAAACTGGAGACTTGCTTATCATACCATATCTATATAATATATATGATATATATTATAATAATTTAATAATCGGCTTTTAATAAAAAAATTATCCATAAAACACCCTGCTAATTTAAGCTTTTTATTGATTTTAACTTTTTAATAACTGGGAGTAAATTTTTAATTAAAAATTAAATTTTAATTAATTTCTCCTATTTTATTATGCCGTTAATCTTAGAATTACTAGTAAAACCGATAAATACTTTTTTAATTTAACTGATAAATATTCTGTTACTGCTAACAAATGTTTGTATATACAAATATATTTTAAAATTTGCAAATATCAAGTACTTATTTCTGAAGAATTTCATTTTTATTAATTCATATTTTATTATTAAATTTATTTTTATAATTTCAATGAGAATTCATTTCTGAAGTGGTGTCAGCAGACACAGAAAATTGATTAAAATGAATTTAATCCCTTATTTATTGATATTTTAAGTATTATGATAAAGTTTAAATCAAAATAAAATATTTTTGACGGGTTCTTTTTTAGACGTTAAATCATTTGCTCTTAAAGACAATGAGATACTGTCTTGCTCCAGTTGATACAAAAGTATACAGCCCAGTTTATCTTTAACAAATTTATGAAAAATATTCTCGATATTCATCTCTAAGATTTTGCAATCTCTCATCGGATCGCTTAACAGCTAGATATCTTAAGATTTGAGAACAGTTTCTGGCGTTTTGCAAAAGTCCATCTATTAGTACCTCATCTGAATTAGATAATATCAACGCCGTGGTAACTGTGAACACACCGTCAATATCAGTACGCCGTAATTTGGTAACACATGCATCTGTTTTTAATCGATTTGTAGCTAGCTCTTTGGTGATCACTGCAGGTATATGACTAGCCGGTGCACGAGTTTTGATCCTCAATGTTAACGATGGCATTTGCAAAGATACAAGTTCAATCGATTCAAAAAGAGCGGGTGGATGGCCATCTTTAGAAGTTCCCTTATTCAAACTATACATCCAATTGAGCATTGAGCGATGATAGCATTCAATTGAAGAAATTGCCTCAAGTATGGAGTTACGTCTAACATGACCATAATCACTAACACTAGTCAGCTTACGCCTAGACAAGTTTCCCGGTTTATTGTATCGAGATAAGACTCCATCGAAGGTGCATTTTCCTAGTTTAACTGAAACTTCATAAGTACAATCACATGAATAATACATAAATTCATTTAATTGATTGCGTCCAGGCACGTGATTTATACCAATTAATTGTACACCAGACGCGTATTTAGGCAGTGTATGATAGAGTGTTAGTGAAATATCTCTGCAGTTTAATTTCGGTCCTAATACTTCACCAAATGAAGCCCTGTCAACGCTGACATTACATGATCCATGTGATGAATTGTCTGGATTATAATAATAACGCAATTGTCGTTTAGGTAAACTACAGTTAAGTAAGCTTCGCAATCTATTAGCAACGATTTTAAAATTATCCAGCTCGGGAGGTTTATATATACATAAAAGGGTACCCTTATTGATTAATGAGAGCAGCTTTTCTGCACTCATTCTTCAGTTTAACAGGAACAAATAATATTCAGAACCCCGTAGACTTGAAGAGATTTAACGTAACACACAACTGAGCCATAATGGAAACAATCTAGGCAACAAATTAAGAGGATAAATGAACATAAATAGAGTAAATTGTAATAAATTTAATTAAAATTATTTTACATAATCCTAAAACATTTTAATCGGTGCTTACAAAATAGATCGACTTTGGCAATTTGGCTTTGACTTATGGGAAAATAATTCAAAATGGGAAACCCGAAAAAGCATCAAATTGTATCTTGATGTTGACAAAAGCTTACACGAGACCACGACAATATCCATATATGAATCATATTTAAATATTTTTAAATTTAAAACCTAACTTAATATGGTAATGTCTGTCGCAAGAACTTAATAGAAGAAAATAAATATAAAATCACTTATTTTGTTTTGCAGCCGTGAAAATATCTAACATTTTATACCACCATTATAATTAACATTATTACAGCCCGAAAAACTCATCACATTTAAATGAACATCATTTAAACGAATATCAATAAATAAATTTTAATTTTTAATAAATTAATAAGTTTTTAAAATTACAACTAAATAAGGTCGATCATTCTTTTGCAAGGATTGTCGCCAAAACCAAGTTTCGAATTTTACCAATAGAACTAAGCAACATAATTATCCGGAGAATACACGAAGAATGTAATGTGTTTGCCTAGTTATCCGCTGGTATGCTGATCATCGAACTAAGAAATAAATGTCTTTCACACCCTTACGTATTAGTGAAAAGAAATTGAAGTTTGTGCTTTGTGAATACCTAAGAATTTTGTTGACACATGCCAATTATTTAATCCACGTATAGTTTCGATGTAATCGCTGAATTTAAGAGGTATCGTCGCTGCATCGAAACAATTGTTTCTATTCAACTATTGCTTCACCATCTTTGCCAGTCCACAAAAGGTATTGTGTTGGAGATCAGGAAGAATACGGTAGATAATTTCGATTGCGAAATCGCCTTAATTTCTAGCGACATTTAAAAGATAAATGTCCGGGAAATTGGTCAACTGTAACGATTCGAAGATTTAATTCTTTAAATACATACCGGTATATGCGGTATCTGAAATATTCACGAAATAAGACGAAATAATCCACGAAATAAATGAAGTGAAAAATAAATTCACGAAATAATTCTATCATTCACAAAATTCCTAGTTCTATTAAACACCGACTGGATTTATCATCACACACTGAGTTTATGCAAAAAGATGATTACACTCCCTTGAGTATAACTGACTGTATCAGTGATATGTATATCCGTGTAAAGGCAGAAAATATAGCGTATTAAAACGTTTTATAACATTCGAACACATTACATCAAGATGATCATGTCATTAGACTGATGCTTGGTCCCGCTGCTGCGTAGGGTCGAAGAATAGTGGCTGAAACCTGATAGCATAGCAGTTCCTCCTGATGACTTCTAATCCTTATTCTGATACAACGTCTGTTATTTATTAGTCAATTCATAAAAATTGACTTTTATTTTAAATTTCAATATTTTATTTAACTTGATATAAGCTATATAATATCTTATATAGCTTAAATCTTATTATTTAATTTCAATTCATTGATTTATTATTTTTATTTTTATTAATTTTTTTATTTATTTTTATTTATTTATTTTTATTTTATAATTATATTAAATACGTATACTCAGTTATCTGAATTGGTTTGTTATAAACGTATAATTGCATAACATTTTAGATACGCTTCGGTAAAATACCATAGTATTATATCATATGATATAATATACCAAATACATAGTATATAATATACCATAGTATTACGATACCATAGTATTATAATACCATAGTATTATAAATTAATTAATATATTAATAAATTAATTAATTTAATATACACAAGCTTAAATAGAATACATTATACACAAGGCATATAAAGTTTATATACGATCTTTGTTATTAACGTATAATGACAGCACGTGTTAGATACGCTTTGGTAAATAAAATACCTAGGCGTTATAATAATATAGTTAGTATAGCATCTTGCAATCAAAATTGAATCAGATTTGACAACCAAACCATGAAATTTACTTTAATATGTCAGAATTCACAGCTGGTGGTCTTTAATTCAATTACCCAGATTCGTGTGATTTTAGTCTACAAAATTAATTAATTCAAATCATTTAAAATTCATAATTTAAATAAACATATAATTAGTGTACACCTATGAATTCAATGCATTAACATTTAAATGGGGAAAATATTTAAAATATCTATAAAATTATGGTAAATTCTTTATCGTCAAATTTAGAGATAATCTATAAATTATTAATAAAAATTAATTATAAAATTTAATATAAAAATTAATTATAAGATAATTTATATTAAAAAATCTTAAAGACTAAATTCTAGGGACCGTGATTAATATGTATGGTTTGAAATATGCAGAGCATTTGATGCTGCTGCACCGCTGACATCGCCCTTATACTGTCCTTGTTGTGCTTGACTATTCGCCTGTGCTCTCTTGATTAGCTCACTCTGTGCATCCTGTATTTTATCGGGATTACCTTTCCACGTAGCAAGTGCGGATGCTTGTAGCGCTCGCCCATAGCTGAATGTCAAAACCCATGGCCGTTGAGGTTCAGGTAAGCTATTCATCGAATTCAAATTAAGAGTTGCGTCCTCTTCGGACTGGCCACCTGATAGAAATACAATTCCGGGAACTGCAACAGGCACTGTTCTTCGTAAAGCTGTTAATGTTCGGATTGCAATATCTTCTTGGGTTGCTTTGTTTGCACAGTTAGATCCCTGTGTAACCATTTGTGGTTTCAATAAAGTTCCCTCCAGGAATATATGATTATCGCTTAAGGCCTTGTACACTGCTGCCAAAACTTTTTCTGTTGCGCGCTGACATGTTTCAATGTCGTGATCACCATCTGGTAGTATTTCTGGTTCAACAATTGGTACCAGGCCGGACTGCTGACATATTTCTGCATATCTTGCAAGTACACGACTATTCTCAGTAATTGCCAGATAGCTTGGTAGTTCTCCAGCCTTGCCAATCTTTAAGACGCATCTCCATTTTGCGAATTGCGCACCAAGACTTTTATATTCGTCGCATCTTGATTTTAAGTCATCTAGCCCTTGTGTTGTCAACTCATCTTCTGTGCCGGCTAATGGGACAGTACCTCTATCAACTTTGATGCCAGGAACTATTCCTTTGGATTTTAGATACTCCGGAAATGGTACATTATCATCGGTCGTCTGTCGAAAGGTTTCATCAAACATTATAACTCCGGATATGTATTCTTCTAAATGTTCACTTGTAAAGAGCATTTGCCGATACTGGCGTGCATCGGCATCTCCTATACCTACACCATCAAATCGTTTCTTAATAGAACCTGTACTCTCATCAGCTGCCAATATGCCTTTACCTCTAGTTAGAATCTGTTGTACGATATTTTTAAGCTCATTTTGTTGTTCTTCAGTTAAGTAATTTGAAATGGAAGAAACTGCATCGGCTGGCTTTGATTGCCTACCAGAGTCGGATTTTCTACTTAAAGACTTACTCATCGCAAAATGTTAGTTTAAAGGTAAGTATTAAACATCTCTTTATAAAAACGCGCCAAATTATTATTATAAATTGTTTTTAATATATCACTTAATCAAGAAACTATCAATTCAAGAAACGAATTAAAAATTCTTGAATTGCCGATCCTTTTGCGGGAACCTTTTCTTGTATAGAGATTAAAAAATACAAAAATTTTAAATACATCACACCATACGCATTGTATATCTTACTTAAAATTAATTATTTATCTAAGCATTTTTGTAAATATTAGTTTAACAGATTACAAGTACATCTAAAGAACGTGAAGGTTATAGAGTAAAATTTTAGCTCTCTTTATTCTTTTAAAAATGTTAATTACTATTCTCTAAAATTGCTTCAATCTGGTTAATTTGTGAAAGCAATTAAAAATAAATTATTAAATTATTATATGCATATAAACATGTATAAACATTTATATATGACATATGCACAATTTGTAATATATTGTGCATATTGTAATAATATGCACAATAAAAAATTATATTAAATAATGATTATATTAATAAATTCAATATTTAAAATCCATAAAAATATTGTATAAAGAAGAACGAATAAACCATCCATCAATAATAGAGAAAGAATTTGTTTAGTTACATCTGTATCTTAGAAATTTCCAGAATGTTCTATCATAATTACAAATTTATGCGGTTTTGTAGTGTGATTGGTTTGAGTTTTTTAGATTTGTAAATTACTACTGAAGAAGGTTCGTGCCAAAATCATTAAGAAATATTTTTACATTTTGTTGTTGAATTTGGTTTAGTTAGTAAATATATATAATAGATATATCTAATAGATCTATTACATATATATAATAGATCAAATTATCCATACAGTCTCAAGCTAACCGCATTATTAACTTCCTATTGCTTTCGTATTCTCACATAAGGTTTGTGATAATGGCATAAACCGAAACTAGTCAATAAATTTTATAATCTTTTCTAACCAGTTTTATATTATTTAAAAATATAAATCGTATCCGCGCTATAGAATCTGGCAGGCACTTTAACTAGTTTATTAAATTAATATATTGATCGAAATTTGATATATATAGTAGTGCACGGATATGCTGAGTAATTATATATTCATAAGTAATTATATATTCATATATTTATTAATTATACACAATGTCTATCGTCAATATAGTGCATGCTGAGGGACGAAACAACGATGATACAGAGACGTCCACTGATGAGTCCCGCTCTGTGGAGTTGTCTGGACAGCATGCTTTCTGTCGTAATGCGACCTGATAGCTGAAGCTATTATGTAGCCAGCTAAAATACAAGTTAGTTAAAGAGGTCCGGAAATATCTTAACAAAATGAAATTCAACCGACTACCAACAAGACGATTTAAATGCATCATTTCAATCTGATGGAGGACCACCATGTTTATCGTCAATATAGTGCATGCTGAGGGACGAAACAACAATGATACAGGGACGTCCACTGATGAGTCCCGCTCTGTGGAGTTGTCTGGACAGCATGCTTTCTGTCGTAATGCGACCTGATAGCTGAAGCTATTATGTAGCCAGCTAAAATACAAGTTAGTTAGAGGTCCGGAAATATCTCACTAAAATGAAATTCAACCGATTACCAACAAGACGATTTTATAGCATCATTTTAATCTGATGGAGGACCACTATGTTTATCGTCAATATAGTGCATGCTGAGGGACGAAACAACGATGATACGGGTACGTCCACTGATGAGTCCCGCTCTGTGGAGTTGTCTGGACAGCATGCTTTCTGTCGTAATGCGACCTGATAGCTGAAACTATTATGTAGCCAGCTAAAATACAAGTTAGTTAAAGAGGTCCGGAAATATCTCAACAAAATGAAATTCAATCGACTACCAACAAGACGATTTCAATGCATAATTATATATTCATATATTCATTAATTATATATTCATAGTTATATATTCATAATATATAAGCTATATATTCACTAGTAGTAAGCTATATATTCATTGGCACACCATTGTCGATGATACTGAAGGAGGAATCCTGAAGAAGAGATACTTAAGGTGGAATCCTCAAGGAGGGATTGATCCGACAAAAAAACGCAAAATTGACATTTTATTCAAAACGTTTCGGTAAAATTAGACCTTTGTGAATTGTGTATATTATCTCTGAATTTTTTATCTTAAAAAATTAAGACGTCAATAATTTTTTAAGTCAAATTTTTCGCGTAAATAAATTTGGGAGATAATATACACAATTGACAAAGGTCTAGTTAGACCGAAACGTCTTGAATAAAATTTTAATTTTGCATTTTATGCAGAGTATATTAATTGACATTTCGATTCAACTATAATTTCGATTCTAATTTACATTTTAATATACATATTATATATAGTTTAAGAAACTAGTTAAAGTGCCTGCCAGATTCCATAGCGCGGATACGATTTATATTTTTAAATAATATAAAACTGGTTAGAAAAGATTATAAAATTTATTGACTAGTTTCGGTTTGTACCTTTATCACAAACCTCATATGAGATTTAAAATCAAAAGCAAATGGGTGGGTTTAGTTGGAAGAATAAAAAACAATAGGAACTTAATAATGCAGTTAGCTTGAGACTGTTTGGATAATTTGATGATTGAAACGAGTGTAGAAATCACATACTACATATGAGATTTAAATGAAATCTCAATTAACAAACAACATGTGAGATTCATAAAGTGCGAATCGGAAGAAAATATTGCTTGACTCATTAAAAAATATAATTATGATAATGCTTCAAAGCGGTGTGTGGTAATTAGAGGATTGTGATCAGTTGAAATAATCACGTGACAACAGACTGCTTTGAAAATAATAAATTGAGGTGAATTGTTAGATCAATTAAATAGGTTAAGTCGTTTATATTTGCCAAAGTCATACATAAAGTTTCAATTAATCGATACAAACATTTTATCTAAAACTGAAGCTCTTTATAGCTTAATGATTTCGTAGAAATGATCCTAATATAAAATGATCTTTTCGCTGCAGCTTGGCGTTTATTTTATCTCCAATGGAAACTTCCATACTCTTGCCTCCATTCCTAATTCCAGCAAGACGGAATCTAGATTCAGTTTCATCGTTTTCAAGTAAGCTATCAATGGTGCAAGAACAGAATTCCATTTGAAAGTAGTAAAAAAGCACATCAAAATGACCGCTCTTCGTAACCGGAATTTCAAGTTGTATATTTTGATCTATCGTAAGGTTTTGAAAATCATTGAAAGTGAACAGTTCGCATACTTTGGATAATCTTTTGAACGTATATACAGCAGTATCAATATCAAATATCATAGTAGGAGTAAACACATTTATCTCATCGTGTATATTGAAACTGTTTACTACAGGTTCATCTACGTATACTTCCTTTCGAAGTTGGTCACATTCAGCCAAGAATCCCAAAACACGGAAGAGCTTTGGAACAGCTGATTCAATTCGAAATGATTGACTCACAGTGTGTATATTGCTAATAATGTTGCGATAAATTTGACCAGCTAAATCACAAGGCTCATATATAAGCTTTACTGTGTCTATGTTTGGAAAATTCTTGGCCCAATCATCACGCGAAAGATCAATAATAACAACATTCGTCGGCTTGTGCTTCGTAAGAAAATCGTATGCTTCACTGCGAGCGTTGCTCAGGACTAGGGCGTAATCATTTTTAATTGACAGCATCAGCTCCATAACACTGTCTGTTATTATTAGGAGCGGATGATGTTGAAATGACGATGATATGTCATGTATAAACGCATACTGATAATCCTGCCTGTGAAGACGCTGTAAATTGCTGCTACTAATAAAAACATCGCAGATTTCATTGTCGCTGTCGACCGTAGAATTAATAATGGAAACGTCTAGATATTCAGAGGTCACTTCATTATTATCAACTTGCTTGCAAGTTAGTTGACATTCAATGTATCCCAAATCATTAAAACTGGACATAGGCAATCGCTTGGTAATGGGATAGACAGCCTGTTGCCAACATGTGCACAAATTACAATCGTCACATAATCCACTCGAAATAGTAATTTCATCTGTCAAGTTTAATGTAAACCAAACGGCGATCACATCCAAAAGGATTGTATTTGCACTTTGCTTAAAAGTTAACCGCACATTTTGTTTCCATTGACCGCTAAGGATGGCGTCAAGCTGAACACTATCAGTGAATTCAAAATTTAAGCTGAGAAAAAACAATTAAATTTTACTTTTCATATTTACTTTTATGAGTTTTAAATTTAAAGGATAAGTCTTAAGTTACTGGATTTGTTCCTGAAATAAATACTGAATTTGTCTCGTAAATAGAAGGTGATTGCCTTTATTTATAGGATGTATCTTCATTTACAAGATTACTCTTTTTATTAGCAAAGTTGGCTCAATATATTGGGATTTTGATATAATTTTATTTTTGGAATTTCTCAATTTCCTTAAGAATTTTGTCTCTTTAATTAGCGAATTAGATTTTTTATTAACGGGAATTTGCTTCTTCACGTTTGAAATGATCATTTCACAATGATCTATGTTACAATATTTTATGTTATAATTAAATTTGGCATATTTTTTATAATTTGGCATATCTTTAAATTTTAAAGATATATATATTTATATATATTTATATTTTTTATACCATTACTAATAAATTATTATTTATAAATAAAATTCATAAATTGGGTATTAAATAGTAAATTATAAATCAATATTATGATGAATATTAGCATTCTTCTTATATTTTCTAAAATTATTTAAATCCAAATCAAATCAGCTAACTGAGCTACCTATTTTATATTATAAATTAAAATATAGATAAATAATCATAAATAATAAAAAATATATAATATTTGATATAATTTATATTTATAAAGAGTTATTATTTAAAATTAAATTAAAATTTTATTAATCGACTAATAAACAAAATACGATGTATCTGAATAAGAATATAAGGTTATCGAAAGGAACTGATATGTTATAAAGTTTCGACCACGATTCCTCGAAACAACCTAGCATCAAGGCCAAATACATGCTAATAACGTATTTTCTCTGATGAAATTCGATATAATTTGATCGATCGAGACGAGTGTAGAAATCACAAACTACATGTGAGATTTAAATGATTTTTAAATGACAAACTACATGTAAGATTTATAAAGTGCGAATTGGGAGAAAATATTATTTGACTCAATAAAAAATGTAATGATGAACATGATCTATTTAGCTGTATGATAATTAGAGGGTTGTGATCAGTTGAAATAATCACGTGACAGAGACTGCATGAAAAATAATAAATTTAGGTGAATTGTTAGATCAATTAAATAGGTTATTAATTAGATCAGATCAGCTAACTGAGTCTGGTATTTTCAATTCAAAATAATCATAAATACAATAATTATAAAAAATAAATACAATATTTTGAGTTATTAAGTTATTTATATTTTTTATGAACTTTTAGAATAAAAGTTCATAAAAAATTTATATGCCATTCGAAAGAGCACATGAAGAAGTACAATATACAGACTTTTTATGTAATCTGGACAAAGTGCCTCAAACTGAAATGATCCGAAAATTTCGCTCAAATTCACTAAAGAACACCATGAGATAATAATAAAAGATTGTTGTTAATTCGATCCCAAAATGTTATGGTAATTTTGTATAAATTATACAATTTCTATTCCAATCATAAGATATGTATTGGAATCGCTGCCATATATATGATGTTGTGGTAGAAAATTGCATATACTGAAAAGATCCAAATTGTTAGTTAATAGATCAGATCAGCTAACTGAGTCTAGTATTTTCAATTAAAATAATCATAAATACAATAATTATAAAAAATAAATATACAATATTTTAAATGAGTTATTAAGTTATTTATATTTTTATGAACTTAAAATTCAACTCAATGATTAATTGACCAGCAATAATTTTAAATTACTCTGCGATCATTATCCTTAGAGTTCAAGTTAAATATTGCTAGATAGATAATTAAAGAATACGGAATGAGGGCTTTGTTCTATTATATACGTGGGTAACCAATCACAAGTAAATTTAGCCGAAAAATATGACTGAAAACGTTTCTTTGTGTGATTTATGGCGAAATAAATTAGTCATTTATTCATTTATGCCTAAACAATATTTGGGTATAGCTTTATGAGAGTTTTATTGAAAGAATGGTTTTATTATAATTTGTATATTATAAAACACCGAGATCATGTAATGACAACAGTATTTATAGCATATATTATGATCAGAAACATCACATACACAAGAAAATGTTTAGATAAGTCAATTTGAGACGGACAAAAGCCTGAGTTAGAATTATTTAAAAGTTTGTTTTAAATAATCACAATATAAGATTTTATTGTTATAATATCAATTTATTTTATATATTATTAAGCTAAACTAAAAGTTTGTTTTAAATAATCACAATATAAAATAATATAGTTATAATATCAATTTATTTAATATATTATTAAAATAAATTAAAAGTTTGTTTTAAATAATCACAATATAAAATAATATTGATATAATATCAATTTATTTAATATATTATTAAAATAAATAAAAAATTTGTTTTAAATAATCACAGTATAAAATAATATTGTTATAATATCAATGTATTATATTATATCTGGAATATGAATTCAAGATAAAATAAGCTAAGATTCTTCCAGAATCTTAGCTTATAGGGCTATATATAATGTATAGTAATCATGGACTGGGTGGAAAATGATGAGAGTTCGGATGGAACTCTTGCTCTCGACCATCGACACATCACAAGAGGACATCACTGTCGACGACATTTTGTGTGCGTGGCCAGTCGTGCCGAAGATTTCATCTAACGGAGCTTCGGCATGTGCTGCTGCGACCAAATTGATCGTCGATAAAATTTGGACGGATATAGCTACCAAATGCTAGGGGAACCTCTAGCAGTTTGGTGCGATATTGCAGTCCGAAGGGTGATGTTTCTTGTGAAGGGAAGATGGGTGTCGAATGCTAAAGACACAAGACCCATAACAATATCTAATAATATTGTTATGGTATATGAGAGGGCTTTTGCTAGGAACCTTTCCTGATTCTACGAGGACCGTGATATGCTGGGAGACCACATTGACGGTTTTCGTAGAGGAAGGGAAAGTGTTTAGACAGTAAGGTCCATGCAGAGCTTTCTCATCAGCGACAGTCGACCTGCAGTCTTCTATTCGCTGCATGTGTCGGCGGCCTTCGACAACCTGGGACATGATACAATAATTACAATGTTGACCAGTGTTGGAATACCGGGTAATATGTTGCGTCGTGTCCTAGGCATTTTGAAAGCAAGAACTTTCTATATGGATGATGACGCGGGTGATTACTATCATATCAACAAAGGACTTCCACAGGGCTCTATTTTGTCTCCTATCATTTATATGATAATGGCAAGGAGGTTCTGGAGGGTCTTTTGGATATGAACACCCACGCTATCATTTATGCGAACGACATCTTGATTGCATTTAAAAGAAACACTCTGTTGGATGCAAGGTTCAAAGGGCGTATGAAGTCTGTAATGGGTATTGTTGCTCATCGCTTAGCGAAGTTAGGTTTGTCTTTAAACCAACGAAGAGCAACTTTATTCATGACTAATTTCGGTGTCCTGGAAAGCACACTCGTCTACTTGATTCTCTTCCAGGGAATCACAAGCGTCGTGTGCGCATTCTGGGATCCGTCTTCGAACCATGTTTGCATTATCGATCAAATATGGATAGGTGTTTTAAATTAGTTCGAAAAGGTCTACGTATGTTTGAGAGAGCGAGACGATTAAATGTCAATTTGGGTAGATGTGTAATCGCACTCAATGCGTTTGTATTGAGCGGATTGTACTTTTACTCAAACAATCGCCTTCCAAAAAACGCTATCTATTTTTAAAACGACTGTGCATCTTAATAAATATTTTTTTGAATGAAATAGAAATTAAAAATAAATTAATGAATAAATGTTTTATTTTACAATAGAAAAATTAAGGCTTTTGAATAATTTTTATTTTTTGTACTGGATTGATTTTTTTCTTATTTTTGAATGTGTGTGGATTAATTAGTTTAATTAGTTCTTCATATGCGCTTGACCTCAAGTGCTTCTAATACCGGACAAGTGTCTCAATCAAATCATGAAGAAAAGAATAAACAACCAAATATGGGATTCCATATTTGGTTGTGTTGCGGAACGGTTGTGATTAAAGTTACAGGTTGGAGTCGATAAGAAAAAAGGAGGAGAAAAAGAAAAATATGTATATAAGCATTTGTTTTTTACTTTAATAAATTATCAATAAAAAAGAATCAGCTCTTATTCAGTGAAATCGCCTTTTCAATTGTAAAATTGAAAAGGCGATTGATTTTCAATTAAATCATCAATTGTAAAATCGTAGTGAGTAAGAAAACTCGTCAAACACTGAAGGGAATGAACCCGATAAGTTTGAAATAAAATATTTGTGTATTGTCTTTCACTCATCCCGGTTTGAATCCATCTTTATTAATAGAAAAAATTGCACAGCAACCTCGGGTATCACCGATTCAAATCTCCACAAAGAAATAATTGCAATGGAAATCTTAGTAAATAACAAACGATTAAAAATATAAATTTTTGGTCACCTAAAAGGCATACGAATTAAGAAGGGCATGCTTATCAATCCTTCATTTATTAGACTGGATCCATTCGAAATAATGAAGCGTCAATTCAAAATACGAAAAAAAACGAGAGAGTGAATGTACATTAATCCTACTACGAATCCTCCTTCTCTGCTTAGGGAAATATAATCATTTCCCACCAGTTTTCACTTGTTGCTTCTCTCTAGAGTTTGACCGGCGCAGTCTTCGAAGACGATGAGCGTTTGTTTGAATTTTTTATATGTGTTACTACGTTGTTCGTCGTCAATAATACATCGATGAGGTTTTTTAATAGCGTCATTATGTGCGTTATTTGATCCTTGATTTTTATATCAATAATGTTCATGATATCGGTCAAGGTCGGCCCAGTATCGCTAACGGCCAAGTATCGCTGTCGGCCAGATATAATGATAAGGGCAAAAGCACCTCTAGAATTCCACTGAATGATGTTCAGTGAAAACGGTTCGGAATTACTTCCAATGCAAGGGTGTCACTAGAAGGGACAACATACCCACTAGTTAAGTCCTGAGGTAGGAAGGTTGCACTACCGGCCTCCGTCCCTAACAGCAAGCCCACTAACCGCTTCTTCGCTGTTGAAGGAAATATCACAATTTCCCACCAGTTTCCAGTTGTTGCTTTTTTAAGTTTGACCGGCGCGGTCTTCGAAGACGATGAGCGTTTGTTTGAATTTTTCACAACAGGTGTTACTACGTTGTTTGGCGTCAATAATACATCGGTGAGGTTTTTTATTAGCGTCACGATATGCGTTATTTGATCCTTGAATTTTATATCAATAATGTTCATGATATCGGTCAAGGTTGGCCCAGTATCGCTGGTGGCTTAGCATAATTTTGATCAGTGAACTTGCAAGGGATGGCTGCAACGGTTGCCTGTCATCTTGGATAGTCCTTGAACTTCAGACATTTCCGATATCAAGCTGGATATTGATGCTTACAGTTGATTAAACTATGTGCGACGTTGCAAGATGTCGAATGACCAGGGTCGTGTGAGCCGCAGACACCACATATCTTGCTTACTTTACACGTTGAGCTCCAGTGTCCCCAAATGCGACATTGATTGCAGTGGGGTAGATGTATTCATTCATATTTATGAATGCAAATCGCATATAGCAGCCCATGAAAGAGTTGCAATTGGAGAATATAGGATCTCGGGTGTGGTTTGAACCTACACTTGCATATAAATAAAGTGTCCCTAGGCGGAACTCCAATACAACAACAAAGACTAAAAACAATGACGCATGCGTAATTTCTAAATGTTTGTCTTGATAAAAGACAAAATGTCTAAAATTCGCTATATCTAAATGATGATAATACATTTAGTTAAAAATGGAACTCTATTATTTAGAGCACGGAAATTCAGTTAAAACGCGTATTATGGGAATTTTATTCAAGAATTGTTCGAAATAATGTTGGCGATATCGATCACGGTATTTTTAATTATTTACTTATAAGCAAATGTTCAAAACTGATAAGACTGCTAAGTATAAATGTTTATTATGATGAATTGCTGCATTCGAAGTTTAAGAGATGACGTCGTTTTTGGAACAAATGAATATGGCAAAAAAAATTCAGATCCACATAGTTGAGATGTGCTACACTTCCATCCTAACATGAAAGATTAAAGCAACTTAATTAAAAGAAAATTGAAAGCCTTAAGACTTTACGAACAATCCGGTATATAAGTCATGCCAGCTGATAAAGGCAACAAGACAGTAATTTGGTCGATTACCGATTATATTCAGGAAGGTAATAAGCATATATCTTCAGATATCTGCTGTAGCATTGATCTTACTGAACTGTTAAAGGCATTGAACACGCAATAATAAGTTATTATGATAAATTATTATGATAAGTTATTATAAGAAGTCATATTATCAATATGTATCATCTATTATTTATTAATCAATTCATAAAAATTTACTTTTATTTTAAATTTTAATTTTAAATTTTAACTTGATATAAATATAAATTGTATGAAATTTTATATAATTATTATTTATTTTTATTTATTTATCGTATAAAATACGTAGACTCTGTTATCTTATCTGATTTGTTTGACTGATAAATTATTATTGGCCCGTGGACTTTATTTTCCCGATAATATAATCTCTGTGAGAAATACTGAAATTATGTATTCTTGATACGACATTATGTTCTGCTAATTTTCAAGCAAGTTTGATCAGTATTTCTATTTCTTATAATACAGATGTATAAATCAACAAAATGTTATTAAAATTTTTAATTTACAATATATAAATCAACAGAATATCATTCAAAATAAATTATATAGAATAATAAATATAATAATAAACTATATATAATTAATATAATATTTATATATATTAAATTATATGCCATCAAACAGAAAATAGTAAAAACAACCATCTTTCAATCTTTTGAAAGATTTAAACTCTAAAGCAGAAAATGTTAATGGATAATAAATAATATACTGTGTACTATAATAAGATACACTAGAAAAGCCAATTTCTTCAGAAGAAATACATCATTAGCAAATATTTTGCGTTGCTGCTATATTAGGTCGAGGACTATTACAAATTTATTATATTTCTTGTTATATTTCTTTTTTTATTATAAATTTGTAATCGGATCAAGTTGGATACGATTACGGATTCACCTGAAATTGTTCTTCCCTCTTACTTTCATTTATGTAATTGTATGCGATTACTAATCCACCAGACTCGATTTCAGTGAAAGGAATTCAAAAGAAGTGCTTTGTTACTTAAACGTAGACAATTAAATCTCTTGAATTCTTTCTCGTTTTGCATATAAATGCTCTCTGAATCTGTAAAACTACATTTTGATAACAACTGATTAATAACCACTAAAAATTAAACAGTCGCGGTAAGAGTTGTCTTTTGGGAGCTTAGAAAACTTGAGATAGATGAGTGGATTCTAGTTTTTGGAAGCCTGAGAAGTATATGCTTCATTTATGAGAAAATACTGAAGCTGTCAATTGGAAAAATTATTTATTTCCATTTCTTATAATGGAGAAGTACAAATCAACAAAATATTATAAAACTAGAGCGGAAATTTTTTTAATTTTTAAAATTTTTAAAACTAGAGCGGATAAAAAATAGTAGTTGGGAGGAGCTTAAATACTAGGAGATCATTACGAGCAGATATAGGAGAGCGATAAAAAGCATATACGGGTGTATTAGAGTATATACTAGAGTGGATAAGTATATATCAACAAAATATTATAAAAATATTTAATATTTACAATTTGAAATTCAACAAAATTTGTTTAAACTATTAAGAGAAAATTATAGATAATAAACAAACTGCTTTGTATTAGAATAAGGTACACTAGATAATCAAATGTCATCAGAGAAAATACGTCATTAGCACGTATTTGGCCACGCTTCTATGCTGGATCAAGTAATAGGGACCGATACCCGATAACATGGCAATTCCTTCTGATGATCTATTAATCCTTATTCTGATACATCGTATATTATTTATTAGTCAATTCATAGAAATTGACTTTTATTTTATGGATGGATAATAAACAAACTGCTTTGTATTAGAATAAGGTACACTAGATAATCAAATGTCATCAGAGGAAATACGCCAGTAGCATGTATTTGGCCTCGCTGCCATGTTTGGTCGAAGAATATGTACCAATACCTGATAACATATATCAGTTATTCCTGATGAACTCTAATCCTTATTCTGATACATCGTATATTATTTATTAGTCAATTCATGAAAATAAACTTTTATTTTATGGATGGATAATAAACAAACTGCTATGTATTAGAATAAGGTACACTAGATAATCAAATGTCATCAGAGGAAATACGCTAGCAGCATGTATTTGGCCTCGCTGCCATGTTTGGTCGAAGAATATGTACCAATACCTGATAACATATATCAGTTATTCCTGATGAACTCTAATCCTTATTCTGATACATCGTATATTATTTATTAGTCAATTCATGAAAATAAACTTTTATTTTATGGATGGATAATAAACAAACTGCTATGTATTAGAATAAGGTACACTAGATAATCAAATGTCATCAGAGAAAATACGTCATTAGCACGTATTTGGCCACGCTTCTATGCTGGATCAAGTAATAGGGACCGATACCCGATAACATGGCAATTCCAGCTGATGACCTATTAATCCTTATTCTGATACATCGTATATTATTTATTAGTCAATTCATAGAAATTGACTTTTATTTTAAATTAAAACTCTTAATCGGAAAATTTTTATGGATAATAAATAATATACTTTGTATTAAAATAAGATACTTGATAATCTAATTGATTAACATATAAATATCTTAATATGTTCCTCCTGATGACCCTATTTATTATTTAATTCATAAAACTTTATTTTTATTTTAAATATCAATTTTAAATTTGGACCGAAACCTGATAAGATGGAAGTTCCTCTTGTAATCATTAGTCTTATACATCGTCCGATATTTATTAGTCAATTCATAAAAAATTGATTTTTATTTTAATTTTTAAAAATATATTCTATAAAATCTTATATAATTATTTATTATTTATCTTTATTTTTAAATTTATACGGATAGATAATAAACAAGTTGCTTTGTATTAGAATAAGGTACACTAGATAATCAAATTTATCCCTATGAAATACATCATTAACACGTATTTGGCCACGCTGTTATGTTGTATCAAGGAATAGGGGCCAAAACCTGATAACATAGCAATTCCTTCTGATGACCTATTAATCCTTATTCTGATACATCGTATATTTTAAATAGTTGATAATGATCCATTATTGATAAATAATTATTGGAGCTGAATCAAAGAAAAGAGGAAATTATTTTTGATATTTCGCATAAATATTGAAAATAATTAAGCGAAATATCAAAAATAATTTCATCTTTTCTTTGATCCATCTCCAATAATTATACATCGTCTATTATTTATTAGTCAATTCATAAAAATTGACTTTTATTTTAAATTTAAATTTTAAAATTTTAACTTGATATAAATATAAATTGTATAAAATCTTATATAATTATTTATTATTTATCTTTATTTTTCTTTAGTATAAAATACGTAGGCTCAGCCTACGTATTTTATCTGATCTAATTTGTTCAATGGGAAAGAGTTGCTTGATCAGCTTATTGTTAAAAATCCTAATTATAAAAAGTGCGACGTATTTTGAGAGCTCAATAATCTAATAAATAAAGGTTATCTTAATAAAGTCAATATCTAAGTCCCACTATGCGATCAAAGCAACATTCACGTGCAAAAGTAAAGGTAATGTATATGTGTATCTGATGATTTTAATGTGAAAATAGTATTATTCGAAAAATTAACAAGTTATTTTGAAATTAAAAAGCGAAAATATTTAAGCATAGTGTGAATTTTTTGAATAAAACTATTTTCACTCTATTCTTCGTTCCTATAAATCCACATTGTCAAAATTATTTTTCAAATAAAGATATATTATAGATGAAAATCAAATAAAAATAAAAATCAATAAAAGAATGAATAAATCAAATAAAAACTTTAAAGGAATGTTTTCTTCTTCTAAAGTTATCAATTTTATTGTTAAAGTTTTTGTTTCATATTTACAATTTAAGTTAAAATCCAATTTAAGTAAATCGTATAATTTAATAGTGAAATTTCTCAATACAGCATTGTATTTACAGGCAATCTCATTTAAGTAGCCGCGTTTCCTCATAATGTTTAAGGGATAGCTAGTGTACACATTTGGCTTTTGAAGCAAACGTCTGAAACGTAGACCATTTGAGCTTTGCCAATAATTCGATGATCGAAGCTTACTACATTCATATACACCTATGTGAAGACAAGCGGATTTTGGCAGTATAAGGTGATTTCTGGATAGAATTTGTCGGGTCTGAAGATCTCGTAAAACCGAGAAAAAATGCTCACCAAGTAAGGAACAATCAAATAGTTCAGTTATTAAAATATTATATTTTGGTTCTGCAGGCATATCGAATGAGCTAATATTTTGAACTTCCACTTGTAATTGTTCGCAGTAACTATTTTTCTCAATGACAGTTTGTGTTACGCCTGAAAGAAATCGACTTTGTTCGACGGCTGTCACCGAAGAAAAACCGGATTTCAAAGCTAACATTGTTAATAGACCTGTACCACTACCAATCTCAAGTAGTTTCATATTGTCAATAACTTGAATTTTGTCAAACATTTCTTGAATAGCACGCATATAATTGAGATTGCGTACATTATCATTAAGCATACGAAAATGCCAAGCTGGCAAAATATGATGTAAGCAGAAAGATAGGTTTTCCATTGTAGTGTAATCTGATGAATCAATATTAATGGCGTTCGTATAAGCTAGCATTGCTTCTTCACAATCACCAGACAAATAAAATATGTTACCTAACTCCCGGAATAAAACGGAGGAGGATACAATACCTTCATGTGCAGAATGTACATTCATTTCACAATGAATTGAAAAGGTGGCTAAGTTGAAGTAACAGGATTAGAAAGTAATCTTAAACGAAAAACAAATATAAAATGAAAATTTATAATAATTTAAATAAGACAAAATTTTATCATTTAATATAAAAATCCATATGTTTAAATTGAAAACTCTATTGAGCTTAACTTTTAATAGATTAAAATAAAGATAACATGGATTGTTATGAAGCAAACACAGATACTACATTGTGTGCCAAATTAAAATTGTGAGTAAAAATATCGATCAAATAATCGATATTTAATGTTAATATTAATATTGATGTAATTTTATTACAAAATTAAAAAATTATTTAAAATAATAATGCAGAGGATTGCAAGTCCTCCTCTGTATCCAGCAGTGGGAGGGAACTGGCACAGAAGAGTCATAGTGATGACGAAACGGCATCTATCAGTGCTCTTCGTTGTTCTTCCGCGTCTGGCCTATATGATTACAAAAAATTCACGTGGAATGGCATCATTTGAGAAATTGATATTAGAAGTAAGCCGATATATAATAATTGTAAGATGAAGATTGAGATAAAAATGAAATTTATTGGCCATACAATTAATTGCAAAAAACATAACGTCAATTTACAAATATAAGGCAGTTTATTACGAATTATTATCATACGACAGTTATTCTCATCATAAACGTTCTTCCCCGTTGTTTAAATTTTACATTTTATTAAAAAGAACTATTAGCAGTATTATCGTATTCATAGCGTTTATATTAAATAAAGAATAATTGAAGCTTATTAGAATTAATAAAATTTATTTTAATAAATTTATTTTTTTAATTAATTTAAAAACAAATTATTGTTAAATATAAAGTTAGCTAACAATGATAATTAATTATATGAGTTTACAAACTATGTTTATTATCAGATAAACATTTTAATTTTCGGTTGTTATTAATCTTTTGTTATCAAAATGTCAATTAAATTATTCATCGTGCACTAGAATTTCGTAAGCAACCAGTCAAGTCCTGCGATAGTAACAAAGCATTGGAAATCTTAAATATGCGCAAGTAAGAAATTCGTGCATTGCGAGCAGGTATCGATGAAATTCGATTGTTGCCAATAATAAATAGCATTCTTAATAACAATAAATTAAAAATATTTAATTGAATACAATTTTTAGAAAATGCATTGCAAATGAAAATAAATACCTGACAATTAAAAAACGTGTTATGTTGAAATGTAAAGTAAGCTAGTAACGATAATAAATTATCTAAGTTTACAAACTCTCTCCAATATCAGATGAACAGATTAATTTTCGGTTATGAATGTTTAGATATTAAAAAGTAACGTCTTTGATTGAAGGATCTTAAAATAATAAGTAAAAATGAAATTCGTGCATGGCAAGAAGGTATTGATGAAAGTAGATTGTCGCCAATAATAAATAGCATTAAAGAATTATAAAAGCTTGATAAAAAATAAGTAAAATTGGCAAAGACAAAAACTATTGCCTTCGTGGCAAAGCACAATTTAAATTAAAAATCACAAAAATGAAGAAATTTGTTTTATAAAAGATTGGATAAATTAAAATAAAAAAGATGAATTTCAGATTCTAAATGTCGTTGAATATACGGCACTGATAACGACAAGTCAACAGCTTCCTATTCAACAATAATCTAGTGCTATGTATTGGCAAAGACAAAAACTATTGCCTTCGTGGCAAAGCACAATTTAAATTAAAAATCACAAAAATGAAGAAATTTGTTTTATAAAAGATTGGATAAATTAAAATAAAAAGATGAATTTCAGATTCTAAATGTCGTTGAATATACGGCACTGATAACGACAAGTCAACAGCTTCCTATTCAACAATAATCTAGTGCTATGTATTGGCAAAGACAAAAACTACTGCCTTCGTGGCAAAGCACAATTTAAATTAAAAATCACAAAAATGAAGAAATTTGTTTTATAAAAGATTGGATAAATTAAAATAAAAAGATGAATTTCAGATTCTAAATGTCGTTGAATATACGGCACTGATAACGACAAGTCAACAGCTTCCTATTCAACAATAATCTAGTGCTATGTATTGGCAAAGACAAAAACTATTGCCTTCGTGGCAAAGCACAATTTAAATTAAAAATCACAAAAATGAAGAAATTTGTTTTATAAAAGATTGGATAAATTAAAATAAAAAGATGAATTTCAGATTCTAAATGTCGTTGAATATACGGCACTGATAACGACAAGTCAACAGCTTCCTATTCAACAATAATCTAGTGCTATGTATTGGCAAAGACAAAAACTACTGCCTTCGTGGCAAAGCACAATTTAAATTAAAAATCACAAAAATGAAGAAATTTGTTTTATAAAAGATTGGATAAATTAAAATAAAAAAGATGAATTTCAGATTCTAAATGTCGTTGAATATACGGCACTGATAACGACAAGTCAACAGCTTCCTATTCAACAATAATCTAGTGCTATGTATTGGCAAAGACAAAAACTACTGCCTTCGTGGCAAAGCACAATTTAAATTAAAAATCACAAAAATGAAGAAATTTGTTTTATAAAAGATTGGATAAATTAAAATAAAAAGATGAATTTCAGATTCTAAATGTCGTTGAATATACGGCACTGATAACGACAAGTCAACAGCTTCCTATTCAACAATAATCTAGTGCTATGTATTGGCAAAGACAAAAACTATTGCCTTCGTGGCAAAGCACAATTTAAATTAAAAATCACAAAAATGAAGAAATTTGTTTTATAAAAGATTGGATAAATTAAAATAAAAAAGATGAATTTCAGATTCTAAATGTCGTTGAATATACGGCACTGATAACGACAAGTCAACAGCTTCCTATTCAACAATAATCTAGTGCTATGTATTGGCAAAGACAAAAACTATTGCCTTCGTGGCAAAGCACAATTTAAATTAAAAATCACAAAAATGAAGAAATTTGTTTTATAAAAGATTGGATAAATTAAAATAAAAAAGATGAATTTCAGATTCTAAATGTCGTTGAATATACGGCACTGATAACGACAAGTCAACAGCTTCCTATTCAACAATAATCTAGTGCTATGTATTGGCAAAGACAAAAACTACTGCCTTCGTGGCAAAGCACAATTTAAATTAAAAATCACAAAAATGAAGAAATTTGTTTTATAAAAGATTGGATAAATTAAAATAAAAAGATGAATTTCAGATTCTAAATGTCGTTGAATATACGGCACTGATAACGACAAGTCAACAGCTTCCTATTCAACAATAATCTAGTGCTATGTATTGGCAAAGACAAAAACTACTGCCTTCGTGGCAAAGCACAATTTAAATTAAAAATCACAAAAATGAAGAAATTTGTTTTATAAAAGATTGGATAAATTAAAATAAAAAGATGAATTTCAGATTCTAAATGTCGTTGAATATACGGCACTGATAACGACAAGTCAACAGCTTCCTATTCAACAATAATCTAGTGCTATGTATTGGCAAAGACAAAAACTATTGCCTTCGTGGCAAAGCACAATTTAAATTAAAAATCACAAAAATGAAGAAATTTGTTTTATAAAAGATTGGATAAATTAAAATAAAAAAGATGAATTTCAGATTCTAAATGTCGTTGAATATACGGCACTGATAACGACAAGTCAACAGCTTCCTATTCAACAATAATCTAGTGCTATGTATTGGCAAAGACAAAAACTATTGCCTTCGTGGCAAAGCACAATTTAAATTAAAAATCACAAAAATGAAGAAATTTGTTTTATAAAAGATTGGATAAATTAAAATAAAAAGATGAATTTCAGATTCTAAATGTCGTTGAATATACGGCACTGATAACGACAAGTCAACAGCTTCCTATTCAACAATAATCTAGTGCTATGTATTGGCAAAGACAAAAACTATTGCCTTCGTGGCAAAGCACAATTTAAATTAAAAATCACAAAAATGAAGAAATTTGTTTTATAAAAGATTGGATAAATTAAAATAAAAAGATGAATTTCAGATTCTAAATGTCGTTGAATATACGGCACTGATAACGACAAGTCAACAGCTTCCTATTCAACAATAATCTAGTGCTATGTATTGGCAAAGACAAAAACTATTGCCTTCGTGGCAAAGCACAATTTAAATTAAAAATCACAAAAATGAAGAAATTTGTTTTATAAAAGATTGGATAAATTAAAATAAAAAAGATGAATTTCAGATTCTAAATGTCGTTGAATATACGGCACTGATAACGACAAGTCAACAGCTTCCTATTCAACAATAATCTAGTGCTATGTATTGGCAAAGACAAAAACTATTGCCTTCGTGGCAAAGCACAATTTAAATTAAAAATCACAAAAATGAAGAAATTTGTTTTATAAAAGATTGGATAAATTAAAATAAAAAAGATGAATTTCAGATTCTAAATGTCGTTGAATATACGGCACTGATAACGACAAGTCAACAGCTTCCTATTCAACAATAATCTAGTGCTATGTATTGGCAAAGACAAAAACTATTGCCTTCGTGGCAAAGCACAATTTAAATTAAAAATCACAAAAATGAAAAATTTGTTTTATAAAAGATTGGATAAATTAAAAAAAAAGATGAATTTCAGATTCGAATGTGCGTTGAATAACGGCAATGATAACGACAAGTCAACAGCTTCCTATTCAACAATAATCTAGTGCTATGTATTGGCAAAGACAAAAACTACTGCCTTCGTGGCAAAGCACAATTTAAATTAAAAATCACAAAAATGAAGAAATTTGTTTAATAAAAGATTGGATAAATTAAAATAAAAAGATGAATTTCAGATTTTAAATGTCGTTAAATAAACGGCAATGATAACGACAAGTCAACAGCTTCCTATTCAACAATAATCTAGTGCTATGTATTGGCAAAGACAAAAACTACTGCCTTCGTGGCAAAGCACAATTTAAATTAAAAATCACAAAAATGAAAAAATTTGTTTAATAAAAGATTGGATAAATTAAAATAAAAAGATGAATTTCAGATTTAAATGTCGTTAAATAACGGCACTGATAACGACAAGTCAACAGCTTCCTATTCAACAATAATCTAGTGCTATGTATTGGCAAAGACAAAAACTACTGCCTTCGTGGCAAAGCACAATTTAAATTAAAAATCACAAAATTGAAAATATTTGTTTTATAAAAGATTGGATAAATTAAAATAAAAAGATGAATTTCAGATTCTAAATGTCGTTGAATATACGGCACTGATAACGACAAGTCAACAGTTCCTATTCAACAATAATCTAGTGCTATGTATTGGCAAAGACAAAAACTACTGCCTTCGTGGCAAAGCACAATTTAAATAAAAATCACAAAAATGAAAAAATTTGTTTTATAAAAGATTGGATAAATTAAAAAAAAAAGTGAATTTCAGATTCTAAATGTCGTTGAATATACGGCACTGATAACGACAAGTCAACAGCTTCCTATTCAACAAAATCTAGTGCTATGTATTGGCAAAGACAAAAACTACTGCCTTCGTGGCAAAGCACAATTTAAATTAAAAATCACAAAAATGAAGAAATTTGTTTAATAAAAGATTGGATAAATTAAAAAAAAGATGAATTTCAGATTCTAAATGACGTTGAATAAACGGCACTGATAACGACAAGTCAACAGCTTCCTATTCAACAATAATCTAGTGCTATGTATTGGCAAAGACAAAAACTACTGCCTTCGTGGCAAAGCACAATTGAATTAAAAATCAAAAAAATGAAGAAATTTGTTTTATAAAAGATTGGATAAATTAAAATAAAAAGATGAATTTCAGATTCTAAATGTCGTTGAATATACGGCACTGATAACGACAAGTCAACAGCTTCCTATTCAACAATAATCTAGTGCTATGTATTGGCAAAGACAAAAACTATGCCTTCGTGGCAAAGCACAATTTAAATTAAAAATCACAAAAATGAAGAAATTTGTTTTATAAAAGATTGGATAAATTAAAATAAAAAAGATAAATTTCAGATTCTAAATGACGTTGAATAAACGGCACTGATAACGACAAGTCAACAGCTTCCTATTCAACAAAATCTAGTGCTATGTATTGGCAAAGACAAAAACTATTGCCTTCGTGGCAAAGCACAATTTAAATTAAAAATCACAAAAATGAAGAAATTTGTTTTATAAAAGATTGGATAAATTAAAATAAAAAGATGAATGTCAGATTCTAAATGTCGTTGAATATACGGCACTGATAACGACAAGTCAACAGCTTCCTATTCAACAATAATCTAGTGCTATGTATTGGCAAAGACAAAAACTACTGCCTTCGTGGCAAAGCACAATTTAAATTAAAAATCACAAAAATGAAAGAATTTGTTTTATAAAAGATTGGATAAATTAAAAAAAGATGAATGTCAGATTCTAAATGTCGTTGAATATACGGCACTGATAACGACAAGTCAACAGCTTCCTATTCAACAATAATCTAGTGCTATGTATTGGCAAAGACAAAACTATTGCCTTCGTGGCAAAGCACAATTTAAATAAAAAATCACAAAAATGAAGAAATTTGTTTTATAAAAGATTGGATAAATTAAAATAAAAAGATGAATTTCAGATTCTAAATGTCGTTGAATATACGGCACTGATAACGACAAGTCAACAGCTCTCATTCAACAAAATCTGGTGCTTATGTATTGGAAAGACAAAAACAATTGCCTTCGTGGCAAAGCACAATTTAATTAAAAATCACAAAAATGAAGAAATTTGTTTAATAAAAGATTGGATAAATTAAAAAAAGATGAATTTCAGATTCTAAATGTCGTTGAATATACGGCACTGATAACGACAAGTCAACAGCTTCCTATTCAACAATAATCTAGTGCTATGTATTGGCAAAGACAAAAACTATTGCCTTCGTGGCAAAGCACAATTTAATCAAAAATCACAAAAATGAAGAAATTTGTTTAATAAAAGATTGGATAAATTAAAAAAAGATGAATTTCAGATTCTAAATGTCGTTGAATATACGGCACTAATAACGACAAGTCAACAGATTCCTATTCAACAAACATCTAGTGCTATGTATTAGCAAAGACAAAAACTACTGCCTTCGTGGCAAAGCACAATTTAAATTAAAAATCACAAAAATGAAGAAATTTGTTTAATAAAAGATTGGATAAATTAAAATAAAAAGATGAATTTCAGATTCTAAATGTCGTTGAATATACGGCACTGATAACGACAAGTCAACAGCTTCCTATTCAACAATAATCTAGTGCTATGTATTGGCAAAGACAAAAACTATTGCCTTCGTGGCAAAGCACAATTTAAATTAAAAATCACAAAAATGAAGAAATTTGTTTTATAAAAGATTGGATAAATTAAAATAAAAAAGATAAATTTCAGATTCTAAATGTCGTTGAATATACGGCACTGATAACGACAAGTCAACAGCTTCCTATTCAACAATAATCTAGTGCTATGTATTGGCAAAGACAAAAACTATTGCCTTCGTGGCAAAGCACAATTTAAATTAAAAATCACAAAATTGAAAATATTTGTTTTATAAAAGATTGGATAAATTAAAATAAAAAGATGAATTTCAGATTCTAATGTCGTTGAAT